>CM076571.1:603623018-603745849 GCA_034641835.2 Pinus albicaulis | reverse complement strand
ATATTCTTTCCACGATTATCCCCACGCGCTGTATGTTGCGTCGGGCATAGCTGGGGGGTCACGAGGGGCGAAGCAGTCCCCACCATTGGGGTCTGGGGCAGCGCCCCGGCCAAAATTTGTTTTTTTTGCGGACCCACTCATAGGCGAATCCGCCCATGGTTTTGTGCATGGTTTTGCACATGGTTTTGGGGTTCGATGGTTTTTGGCCCCTGGTATTTTGTTAGATCTGGTCAAGGGAACTACGGTTATGTTCTAATCCAGGGTTAATGGATTGGGGTTCATGTATGCTCTGGCATGTATATATATGTGTTGTAACACTAAAAGGATTATATGAAAAATCAAGCTGGTCGTCCCGATTTGGGATCCAGGGGAAAATCTCTGTGTTGATTTGTTTTATGTTTTATGCTCTCGCTATTGTTTATTTTCTGTTATAAGATTTGTGTGTAGATAATTTCTGTTCAGGGTTAAAACCTACATCTGGTATCAGAGCTGTTTCGGCTTCAAGGGGACGCCTTTGTTGTTGAGGGTTTTTTGCTCGGGCCTGTGGTAGACCCTGTGCAGTGGGAGATCTGCGGGATCGATTCTTGCGGTGAAAGAATATGGCAAGCGGCGGAAAGATAGAGATCGAGAAATTTAATGGTCAGAGTTTTGAGTTGTGGAAGCTCAAGATGGAGGATCTACTGGTGGATAAAGATCAGTGGATCGCGGTAGATCCAGGTACTAAACCAACGAAAATTTCAGATGAAGACTGGAAGAAACTGGATCGGAAGGCTAAGAGAACAATACGGTTGTGTGTCTCAGATTTAGTATTGTTGAATGTATCTGGGGAAGCTACGACAAAGAATTTGTGGGAAAAACTTGGGACTTTGTACCAATCTAAGTCTCTGGTGAATAAGTTGTTCCTGTGGAAAAAGCTGTATAACCTGAGGATGAAGGATGGAGACTCGGTGACAGAGCATCTGAATGCCTTCAATACCGTGGTAAGTCAGCTGTCGTCTGTTGATATTAAAATCTCAGATGAAGATAAGTGCATCAGTTTGTTGTGCTCTCTACCAGACTCGTGGGACAGTCTGGTTATTGCAATAGGTAGCAATACAACTACCTTGAATTTTGATGACATTGTCTCACCCTTGCTGTCGGAGGAAATGAGACGGAGAAATATGGAGGGTCAGAATGGAGATGCCTTATATGTACGAGGAAGGTCCCAGAACAGAAACAAGAATAAGGTTTCGAGTGGGAGATCTAAATCTAGAGGGACATCTAAATCTCCTGGAAAGTTTGTAAAGGTGTGCTGGAAATGCGGAAAGGAAGGGCACTACAAAAAGGAATGCAGATCTAAAGCTCCTGAGAAAGGAAAGGGATCTGATGAAGGTCCTTCTGCAGAGGCAAAAACCACCTCGGATGAAGGTGGGGATGTGTATTTGGCTTCTTCTTCAAATACACATGTAGATCATGAATCATGGTTGATTGACTCAGGTGCATCCTTTCACTTCACTCCCCATAGGGAGTGGTTCTGCGAGTATGATAAATATGATGGTGATGTCTTCCTAGGGGATGATAGGAAGGCCAGAATCGTCGGACGTGGAAAGGTCAAGCTGAAGCTGCAAGGTGGAAGGATTAGAACACTTCCTGGTGTTCTGCATATTCCTGCATTGGCTAGAAATTTGATTTCTGTAAGCAAGATGGATGATGCAGGTGTGAAAACAGTGTTCGAGAAAGATTCCTGCAAGATGGTTTGGGGAGCACTGGTACTAATGCGGGGAGTTCGGACTGGAACTCTATACAAGCTACAAGGTAGCACTGTTATTGATGGGTGTAATAGTTCTATGGTTTCTGAAAGTGGAGTGGAAATCCTAGCTGTCTCTGGAGAAAAGACCATGTTATGGCATCAAAGTCTTGGACATATTGGAGAGAAGGGCCTTCAGATATTGCACAGAAATGGTATGGTAGAAGGTATGTCTAATTTTTCTCTGGATTTCGATTTCTGTGAACATTGTGTATATGGGAAGCAGAATCGGGTGAGTTTTCCTTCTGGTGCTAAGAGGGCAAACAAGATATTAGAACTTGTGCACAGTGATGTGTTTGGGCCTGTGTCAGTTCCATCACTGGGAAAGTCCGTGTACTATGTTTCATTCATAGATGACTTCTCAAGGAATACATGGATATATTTCTTGAGGAAGAAATCTGAAGTCTTTGACAAATTTAAAGAATTTAAGGCTCTGGTGGAAAACCAGACAGAGAAGAAGATAAAGGCGTTGAGGACAGATAATGGTGGGGAGTTCTGCAAGAAGGAATTTGAAGAGTTCCGTAAGAAGTGTGGTATAGCACGACAGAAGACTACTCCATACACACCTCAGCAAAATGGAGTTGTAGAAAGAATGAATAGAACACTGATGGAAAAGGCAAGAAGCATGCTCAGTGGTACCGGGTTAGGACAAGAATTCTGGGCAGAGGCAGTGGAGACTGCATGTTACTTAGTTAACAGATCACCTTCATCGGCGTTGGAGGATAAGACCCCACATGAGGTATGGACTGGTAAGAAACCCTCTCTTTCACATCTAAGGGTATTTGGATGTGATGCATATGTACATGTTCCAAAGGAGAAAAGGACCAAGTTGGATAATAAATCTGAAAAGTGCATCTTTATTGGGTATAAGGATGGTTTAAAGGGTTAAAACCTACATTTGGTATCAGAGCTTTGGAACCCAGAAACAAGGAAGGTTGTGTACAGCCAAGATGTGGTGTTTAGAGAAGTGAAAGATGTTGTTAAACATGAAGTCCTATCAAAGGAACCTGAAAAGATAGAGTTTGAGCTAAAGGAGGATGAATCATACTCTACAACAGAAGAAGACTCAGAAGATGAAGAGCCACAAACTCCAGCTTTGAGAAGATCAGTTCGGGAAAGAAGGCAACCAGAAAGGTATAGTCCATCTACTTTCTGTTTAGGTTTTGCCTTAACTATAACTGATGATGAACCCAGAACTTTCAGGGAGGCAGTAGATTCAGAGGATGGAAAACTCTGGAAGGAGGCCATGGTTGATGAAATGGCATCCTTGCACAAAAATGATGCATGGGATCTGGTGGAGTTGCCGGCTGGAAGGAAGCCCATTGGGAGCAAATGGGTGTTTAAGAAGAAGACGAATGTAGAAGGCAAGGTGGAGAAATACAAAGCTCGATTGGTAGCGAAAGGTTATTCCCAGGTGTCGGGAATTGATTTTGGTGATATTTTTTCTCCTGTTGCCAAGGTTACTTCTATTAGATTACTTTTATCTGTTGCTGCTGCATTTGATTTTGAGATAGAACAGATGGATGTGAAGACAACATTTCTTCACGGGGATCTAGAAGAGGAGATCTACATGAAGCAACCTGAAGGCTTTGTGGTGAAGGGTAAGAAAGAACTGGTATGCAGGTTGAAGAAGTCTCTGTATGGGTTAAAACAGTCACCAAGGATGTGGTATCATAAATTTGATACCTATATACGGGGACTTGGCTTCACCGGAAGCAAGGAGGATCACTGTGTTTATTTTAAATTAATTGGTGACCGTGTTATTTATTTGGTCTTGTATGTGGATGATATGTTGTTGATTGGAAATGACAAGGAAATTATCCAAGATTTGAAGACCCAACTGTTCTCCAAATTCGACATGAAGGATCTTGGTGCTGCAAACTATATTTTGGGCATGGAAATTAAGAGAGATCGGGTAAAGAGGAAGCTCTGGTTAAACCAGAGGAAGTATGTCGAGACTATATTGCAGAGGTTCAATATGCAGGATAGTAAACCGGTGAATGTTCCTATTCCCGTAGGTGTAAAGCTGTCTGCTGAACAGTGTCCCAAGACACAAGAAGAAGAGGAGGATATGTCTCGTGTTCCATATGCAAGTGCAGTGGGTAGCCTGATGTATGCAATGGTCTGTACTAGACCAGACATTGCACATGCAGTGGGAGTATTGAGCAGGTTTATGTCAAACCCAGGGAAGGAGCATTGGACAGCAGTAAAGAGGGTTTTCAGATATTTACGTGGCACTAGTGATTATGGCTTGTGCTACCAAGGAAGACCAGGATTGGAAAGAATGTTGGACATTCGTGGTTTTGTTGATGCAAACTGGGCTGGAGATCTGGACCAAAGAAGATCTACAAGTGGGTATGTGTTTAGCCTATTTGGAGGCGCAGTCAGTTGGATGAGTAAAAGACAGTCTGTAGTGGCTCTTTCAACTACAGAGGCAGAATACATAGCAGCCACTCATGCAAGCAAGGAAGCAGTTTGGTTGCAGAGATTGTGTTCAAGTATGGGGCTGGTACAGCAAGCTATAAGGATAGACTGTGATAGCCAAAATGCAATTTTCTTGGCTAAGAACCCTGCTTACCATTCAAAGACAAAGCACATTGATGTTCAATATCACTTTGTTAGAGATATGGTTGAGGCTAAAAGGGTGTTGCCGGTAAAGGTGGACGTCCCCACCGTTGGGGTTCGGGGCAGCGCCCCAGCCAAAAAAAATTTTTTGTGCGCACCCACTCATAGGCGAATCCGCCCATGGTTTTGTGCATGGTTTTGCACATGGTTTTGGGGTTCGATGGTTTTTGGCCCCTGGTATTTTTGTAGATCCGGTCAAGGGAACTACGGTTATGTTCTAATCCAGGGTTAATGGATTGGGGTTCATGTATGCTCCGGCATGTATATATATGTGTTGTAACACTAAAAGGATTATATGAAAAATCAAGTTGGTCGTCCCGATTTGGGATCCAGGGGAAAATATCTGTGTTGATCTGTTTTATGTTTTATGCTCTCGCTATTGTTTATTTTCTGTTATCAGATTCGTGTGTAGATAATTTATGTTCAGGGTTAAAACCTACAACTATAAGACAAGAAATCCCTCAACTCCATTCTCATCAAACTGGACCTATTGTTCAGTATATTGTTCAAACCTCTACAGAACAAGCTGGTGAAGTTACAATTCCAACAAGCCAACCTTTTGTAGGTTAATTTATGACTCAACCTTTTCAAGGGAAGTTTCAATATGAACCAACATGACAAAATATAGTCTACCAAGGTCAACCATACCTTAGTTATACATATAAAATACCAGCTCCATCTTAGTTTGGTACGGTTAACCCTTGATACCTCAGAGGTATTCCAATCCCATCTGCAAAGGCTATTCCAGGTTATTCTGGATATCCTCCTCTGGGTACTGATATTGTTCCTCAAGGTTATTATTTTGCTCAAAAAGACCGTAATCGCCGGTTACCATTCATTGCAACATTATACTTACCAGATTTGTCGTGCCTCACGAATGATCCAATTTATTATCTTTCATTTTGGCTGGAAATAAAAAATAAATCTCCTAGTGATGTACCTAATTTTGAAGGAAAAGCAGGAGAAGACCTCTCAAATTATGTGATGATTTATCATATTTGGTGTGCATGCAACTCCTTAATCGATGATTCCATTTGATTGAGACTTTTTTAGAAAACATTGATAGGATTAGCTGCAAAGTGGTATAATGAATTACCATGTGGCTCTTTCAATAATTTCAACGGGTTAGCAACAACTTTCCTAATTCACTTTTAGTTTCCAGTCCATTATGAAAATGGCACGGAAGTCTTAACTTCCTTAAAACAGAGTACGTCTACATAAATTTCAGATCACATACATGAATGAATACGTAGACGAAATTTAGTAAAAGTTTTCATTTCGGGTCAAATTTTGTCAGAATGGTTCATTAAATCACTACTTCCAAAGATCACTGAAGGCATAGCCAAGGGAGGTGTTGTTACATAAGAACATGTCATAGCACAAGCATAGTCGTTAGACCTTACATACACAGTCTCATACTCTATATGAAAAAATTCTTGAATTGCCACACCCAGATCAAATTACTTCAACTCCTTCTTGTTATCTTTTTTTAGATGGGGTAATTAGTATAATTAGTGCTACCAAGACTAAGAAGAAGTCATATAAACCTACTTCTCCTGTAATAAATTTACCAGATTCACCTAAAGGAGATTCTTCCCTTGAAAATTTTATCGACATTCATGTTGTAGATTTATCCACAACTAAAGCTAAAATCGGCAATAAGAAGAGAGGAAAGAATAAAAATAAACAAAACACATATCATAAAGAGAAAACAGAAAAAACCAAATCATCTAATGAAAACCGAAAACCTCACTACCCTTGTCTTATCTGTGACAAGGATCACTATACCAAATAGTGTCCACATCGGGCAGAGGTATCCAAATTTTTCAAAGGTTCACCCACACATGTTGTCTTGAAGGATCTTTTTCCCTCTCAAGATATTAAAATGATCATATCTTATTACAATTCATCGGAAAATATTTTAATGATGTCTCAGGTCATGGTTGTGACATGATCTCAAGACTATGGATGTAAGAGTCCTGTAACTGGTAAAGAGACTGAATCTTCCATTCAAACAATAGACATACCTCCTTTAGTTTCCAAACCACTTCAAATTGAGAAACCTAACCCTGATTTCTTGATTAAACCACTTGCTAAAGGTGTAATTCAAAAATTGGCTTTCAATCCACATGCGAGAGTTGCTCAGAATTAAAATGTTGTTGAAGAATTGGTCATATCCGCTTGAGAAATTTGGCCTTATAATTGTTTCAATCATGTCCCACACAAAGGAAATTACTATTATCATCCATTGGATCTATTGATCCATAAGGATCGAACCTAATGGGATTTTATCTCAAAAATTTTCTACTTAGACTCCCCCATCAAATGCATTTTTATATTCCAGTATTAGTTAAATCAAGATGAGTTTTTCTTACAATAATTGATGAGGGGGCATCTACGTTTATAAGGTTGTTAAACTGTTGGAAAACCCTTAGTTCTCCAGCACTTAACCAATCATCGACTATCCTTAAAGCCTCTGACAAAATAGGTTTCCATCCATATGGAATACTCTAGGTTCTGCTTATAGAAGTAGAAGGAAAAGTTGTTAACCATGAGGTGGAAGTTGTTGATGCCCCTCTTAATTACAACCTTCTTCTAGGTTGTAGTTGGTCTTACACAATGACTGCTATTGTTTCATCCATATTTCAGGTAATCATGTTTCCTCACAAAGGAAATATTGTTAAAATCGATCAGCTTTCATACTTCTCTTCAGACCCTACTTCTACAGATAGCATTCAGCACGTCAAAAAATCTGTTATCCTTCAGAAATATTTTGGTGTGGGATTAATGAAGGATTCCACTCTTATCGGAACTTTCACTATGCCCTCACCAAACGTACCATGAGAAATTTCCAATATCAATATGATCACATCAAGGACAATACCATTTGATGACACATGGACTACACCTTCAGAATCAAAATTGGACTCCTATAATGGCGAGATGCCTTTAATTCCTTTTGAATTAGCATATGTATTAGTATAATTGTATTCAGGCACCACGTCAGCTTTAAATGATCAAATGAATGTGATCAGTGAAAAATCATCTTCTAAATCAAGCTCATCTTTGACATCATTTCTAGATCCCTTTCAACATGTATTTGCAACTAATTAAAGTATTGGGGAAATTTTGTCATCGGATGAATTACCATGGGATGATATACATCATCAATCTTCTTCTTTTCCTAATCTTGATAAGATTGAAAATTATTTTTCATCTATTTTTACAATTGATTATTTCAAGGAACCATAGAATCACACATCCATTACACATTCGGATTCTGAGACAAATTTGGGAAATATTTCTACAACATTTCCTATTGACATATCGATTAAACCTGGAATTATTGAAAACACTCATATAGGTGCTTCTTGTTCGATGGAAGAGATTAACACTTACAAGTCCTATTTCAAGAATTCTGAGACATTTTTTCCTAGTCTTACGAATATATGCCAGGTATCAATCCTAATATTGTTAATAATGAAGCTTATAAATACCCAGATGAGAAGCCTATTAGACGGAGATTACATCCAATACATCCGTGGAAAGTTCCATCAATAAAATCTGAATTTGAGAAGCTATTACAATCATGATTTATTTATCCTATTCCTTTGACGGATTGGGTATCTAACATAGTTCTCGTAACGAAGAAACAAGGAAATATCAGACTATGTGTCAATTGTCGAGATATTAAAAAGGTGTTTCCAAAGGACAACTATCATACACCCTATATCGATCAAATTGTTAACGATTGTGCCAGAAACGAAATATTCTCATTTATGGATGGTTTTTCTGGCTACAATCAAATCAACGTACTCCCTGCTGATCAACCTAAAACAAAATTTATATGTCCTTGGGGCACATTTTCATATTGCAAGCTACCTTTTGGACTAAAAAATGTTGGTGCAAGTTTTCAAAATGCTATTTCTTATGCGTTTCATGATATCAAACATATTGTATAGCCTAACCCGGAAAACTTAGTTGCTCATTCTTTACACATAGAAGATCTTCATATACACTTACGAGCTATCTTCATGAGATGTAGGCATTAAAAAATTCATTTGAATCCACACAAATGTGTTTTTTTTGTAAAATCACGACTATTACTTGGGTTCATCGTTTCAAAAGATGCCATTCTTGTTGATCCATCGAAGGTTGATGTTATTATCAACTTACCTCCTCCTTCCCCTCTTCACCAACTCCAGACTTTGCAAGGGAAAGAAAAATTTTTACACTGGTTTATCCCAAACTATGTTGAGTTAACAAAAGGTTTTACTTGGGTTTTGAAACAAAATATTCCATTTATTTGGGATAAAATTGCCGATAAATATTTTGATGGACTTAAAAACCTGTTGACCCATGCACCATTATTACATCCGCCCAATTACCACCATGATTACTTGTTATACTTAGCTGCCTATGATTACATAATTGGAATGGTTTTGGTTCAGGAATATGAATCTCACAATGAACATGTGATCTATTACCTAAGTCAGAATCTTAACCCGATGGAAATCAAGTATTCTCTTGTGGAGAAATTGGCCTTCACAGCAATTCAAGTTGTCCAACGATTCCGTCATTACATATTGTTACACGAAACCACAGTGATATCTAATTGCAGCCCGATGACGTACATATTGAAAAAACGATTTCTCAGGGGAAAATAACCCAAATGTATTTTTATCCTGCAAAAATTTGATTTGGAGTTCGAGAAGTCCAAGTCAAAGAAATCACTAGTGTTTGTCGAACTTATGTGTCACCTTCCCAATAATGACTCTGAAACAGTGGAAAAAAATCCTACAGTGGATGAATCTCTGTTTCTAATCAGTAATTTAGATCCCTGGTATGGAGATATCATTATATATCTTCAGACCCAAACTTTTCACCTAGAGCTTTCATGATTAGATCGACAGAGAATCAGATACTAATCCTAGCAATACAATTTTGTTGTAAACACTCTTTATCATTTTGGTACCGATTCTATTTTTCGACGATGTATAACTCATGAAGAGGTTGAAATTTTTTTGAATGGTTTCCAATAAGGAGTGTGTGGTGGTCATATTTCTGGGTTTTACACAGCCCAAAAGATATTGCACGTTGGTTATTTTTTCCCATCCTTATTCAAATATTTTATTATCACGGTTCGAAAATGCCACAATTTCCAGTTTTATCGAAATATGTGTGCACCCCCAACAGCTCTTTACCCAATCATTTTTGTTGCTCCTTTTGCTAAATGGGGCATCTATTTTGTTACCTGTAACCCTCACTCGGCCGACGGGCATGGGTATATTATTATCGCCATAGATTACTTTACCAAATGGGCCAAGGCAATGCCTACATTTGTGGATAATGGAAAAAATGCAGCTACTTTCATATTCAATCATGTGATTGCTCAGTTCGGTGTCCCTCAAGCTATTATTACGGACCATGGGAGCCATTTTCAAAATATTATGGTGACCGGAATTTCTGATCAACTTGGTCTATACCATGATAAATCTACACCATATTACCCACATGCTAATGGTCAAGTTGAGGACATCAACAAGGTTTTAACCACTATGATTAAACGGATTTTCGGGACTCATAAATCTAATTGGCATACCATGTTTTTTTTTCGGCATTGCGGGCATACCGTACCTCTATAAAAACTACTACAGGGCTCACTCCTTTTCAACTTTTTTATGGTTTAGAAGTCGCGTTACCCATCGAATGTGAAATATCGTCACTCAAATTCGCCATTGAGTTTTTACCATCTACCTCTGAAGAGGATAAATGCTTTCTATACCTACCACAATTAGATGAGACTCGTTGCACCATTGCATTAGCTGTCAAAGCTTAGAAGAAACATATTAAATCTCAGTATGATCAAAGTGTTAACCCTCACATTCATTAAGAAGGTGACCTATTTTTAGTATATGATCAAGCTAACAATAAGCTAGGTGCTGGTACATTTGAACCGATGTGGCATTGTACCTATATTGTCAAGCATGTGCTTGTAAAAGCAGCCTATGACTTAATTGATTATGACAAGGTCTCTTTAGATAAACCTAGAAATGGTCTTCATCTTAAGAGATACTATACATGAATGTTCCTATGAAGATCTCACTTATACATTAGTTACATTTTAGAATAGTGTACCTTATATTAGACAAGTGTGCCTAGATTAGTTTTTGTTGTTACTACTATCGATGCTTATCTTGATTACTCTTGATATTGCAGATGTTGAAATCCCTTCAAAATTACATTGGTTTTGCTAATGGTGCCTATCATAGTACACTAAACATCTCTTCCGCGACTTGGGTTATCTATTCACCCGCCGATGAGTTAGTCTCTATTCATGGGATATGCCTTGGTCAAAAAATGAACAATATTGTAGAATATAGCACAGTCATTGAGTTATTATCTAATTCCATTACATCTGGTACTCAATGTTTTATCATTAGGCTAGATTCACAACTCATTGTATTGAATTTAAACAAAGTTTATGCTATTATAAATCCAACATTGTTAAGATTATTTTTGAAGGCTCTTCTCTTCGAACGACAATTTCATTATATCGAATATCAACATATTTCAAGAAATTTAAACACGTTGGTTGATGCATTAGATAATAAAGCTTTAAATAGACATCTGCAACATTAACAAAGTAAATAAAAACAACATTCAATACATGTCGAACAAGATACTCAGGGAAGGAAAGCAGTGATATCATTAGGATAAATAAGTTTGTGTCAAAAAATATTACATCATTTGTGATCATGGGTTCAAGCACCTTATGATATAAAATATACTGATACAAAAACAAAATTTTGATCTACATTTACGATCAACTATCCATGATTATGGTGATGATAAAAAACTATGGCACGCACCACTTTGCGTAGAAATCTCCTAAGTGGACCTGGAACACCAGTCACGTGTCTTTGGAGCCTGAGAGGGATATCATCGGTTCTTATCTTAGGAATATCAAAAATCAACTTCTTGAGGTTATGCTCCATCTCTGGCAGGATATCTATTTCATCATCCTTTGGGGGTGCTACCAGTTGTGCCTCTCACCTGTCAAAGCGACGAAGCGCTACTGGTCATGTTGGACCGACATCTACATTTAATTTTTTGTCAGTATTGGGCGATAAAAAATTAAATAAAAATTAGAATAGAAACATCAAAATGATTCACTAACCTATCTCATTCCACTGTTCCCTTATGGCAAGGATGTTTCAGGATCACCTCTATAGTCCATCCCTGCATAAGGAAAATCTTCAATCGTGAAGATCTGGTTCTTGAGCCATGAGAAATAAGACAGAGTGAACCAAACCAGTAGACCACCCTCACCGCCATAGCGAGCCATCAGTGCTACCCATCACACAATCTAAGGTTCATGAGGACTTCCACGATCCACTAGAGTCAGTTGGGGCACAAGGAGTGTTATCCTCTCTAGAGCAAAGGAGATAAGAATGGAACCATATCCAAAGTTTTTCAACTTGCCATTTTTAGCTTTAGTCAGTTCGCCCTTCATACTGGCCAATACTCCTTCACTCTAGTTGAATAATGTCCCTCTCAAACACTCAACTACAATTTTCATATGTTCTTTGGTAGCCACATGAGGAAATTCACTCCCGCATAACCTTGTATCTGTGAATGCTATGATTTTGAGTTCCAGTCACAATATGGTTTTGATGTCTATGTTACCATCCTTTAGCTCTGAATTATTGATACAATAAGGAGCCTTGTAGCTAGTAGTGGGAAAAACTCCTTGTATAGTCCCAAATAAGGAAATATTTCTTCCTCTTAGAGGTAATCTTGTGAAGAAGTATATATTTTCTGGCTCAATCTCAAGTCAGTGGTCCCGAATTATGAAACATTGATCTTTCACGTCCCATGCATTCATAAGCCAAGTCAATAGCTCAACTTGTGCCTTCATGCCTTGAATTTCCCAGAACTTGTATCAGCCATAGTTTTTTAATGCATGCATAGCTATCGGATCATCCATGGCTTCATTTTCCATGAGCTCATGTTCTCGTTCCCACCATTACAACATTATTAAAGACCTACAAATTAACAAATTAAACACTAGAAATCAGTTGGAGAAAATTTTAACCATTTCTTATGGAGGAATTTATGTTTTTCAAAATCTCACGGTGCTTGCCTAGGTTCTATGTATACACACTATGTTTTTTGACACATGTCCCACCTAGAACCCATGGCAGCCTGATGATTTTTCTTTTAAAAAGTTGTCATCGTGCGTGGTTTCGCACAGAGAAACTGCACACCCCTGAGGGCAGGTTTTGAAACATAATTTCCTCCTAAAAAATTCCATGAAATATTAAAACAAGAAATTAAATGGATGACAAAAAAGACAAGGATGATGTGGATTACCTCGTTTTTATGGTTCTCGAAATGAACAATCGATTATTCTGATATCAGCTCCGGAAGTTTTTGACCAAAAGCTCTCTCTTCACTTTTCTGAAAAAAAAAAAGTGAGAATGACTTGTTTTAACTCCTTTTTGTGGTTTTTAATGAATAAAATATTATTATTTTATTTATTTTTACTTTTAAA
Source organism: Pinus albicaulis (assembly GCA_034641835.2). Taxonomy (NCBI): domain Eukaryota; kingdom Viridiplantae; phylum Streptophyta; class Pinopsida; order Pinales; family Pinaceae; genus Pinus; species Pinus albicaulis. Next base: position 603,732,881 of record CM076571.1, on the reverse strand, counting down.
ATGTCAAATTTAAATATTTTTACTTTTTGAGGACATATATTTGTAGTCGTTTGAGTTTTTGTGTAGGATACATGTAGTATACTTTTATCACTTTTTCGGGCTCTGTAAAAATACGAAAAAGTGAAACCTTGGAGTCCTCCTTCAATCCATTTTCAAACTCTCAAAACATGAAAATATCACTGAGTACTTGACTATTCAAATTCATTAAAGTAACTGAACAATTGTCCATTCAATATAAGTTTAACCCTTTTCCAGATTAAATTAGACTAATTACGAAAAAGGTATACATTGACCGATTATGGTCAATAGAGTTCTCTCCTGCATTATTTTATCCTTTTTCTGGCTTGAGGGACTAAATATAAGAAAATAACAACTATGGAGTTTACTTATATGTTTTTCTTTTGACTCCCTAAAACTGAAAAGCGTCGAATTATTCCTATACTGGACTTGTTAAAATTAAACAGTACAATACCTTTCAATCACAATAGGACCGAGCCACTCCCTCTTAGAGTTAAAGTTTAATACTGAGATGGAATCATCCGAAGGATGATATTACACAAACAAGAAAATGTTATCCTCATCAAGATTAACAAAAATAAAGAGGTAATTTTGAGTAATGGTGGGGAAAAAAGAGAGAAAACAAATCCAGTTGTCGTCCTTATTTTAGAAACCAGCATGTCGGTCTTGAACACGACACTTTGTCACACTTGTACCTGGGTTGGGAAATCCTTTGTCTAATAGTTAATCAAACCACATTAAAAGTCTTCAGTTGGTTTTTGGGTATTAGCTTTAGGTCGAATGCTGCCAAGTCATCTATAGTGTCATTATGTGTTCATGATAAAGTTCAATAAACAATTCATTGCAAACATTTGTGTCCATTCACATTGACCATCCCTGAGTCGGTCATTGCAAAACATTTCTTTGTAATATTCCCAAATAGGAAAAGTAGGTATATAGTGCAAAACCATTGAAATAGAAGTGTAGTCATTAGATAAAAACAAGAGGCCAATATGGGTACCTTCTAATCCTCATAAAAATAGAAAAACATGTGTAATAAGTGGGCCACAAATCATATAACAAGATATAACAAGCCTCCAATAAAGAAATTCCTCTATAAGAGGTGCTGCTACTCTATAAAAATGTCGGAGACACTTATACAGCACAATTTTAAAAGTGCTGCTAAAAAAAATGAGTACACAAAATATATGGGGCTTATATATGCCACAATAGCTACAAAAATGAAGATATGGGCTCTATACAACCTCCAAAAAAGAACCCCAAAGGGTCTCTCGGAAAAACACCCAATAATACAATGTGAGTTGCGTCCTTAGGGCTGAAAGTATGCTACAACAAGAAACTAGAGAACAATGGCTAAAGCTGATAATAAAATGAATAATCTCTCCTCCAAAGGATCCTCTAGATGAAAGGCTAGCCCCTTCACTGAAGAAATCACTCCCCAAATCACCTACTGCAAATACCCCTATAACTCCTCTCTAAAATAACACAGATCCAGACTGATACTGCATTGTAGGGGACAAAAATACTATGGCATAGTTCCAAATGTGTCAATGATGCTCCAAGGCCTTATTTACTAGCCTCCTAAGAGAAAGGAACCTCCCTGCAATGAGATCTAGCTTAGAAATCTCCAAAATCAAACCTCCACAACTTCTGCCCTACAACACAACATAACCTCTCAACAGAAACTGCACTGTACATTAATATTGAAGCTTTGGCCAAATGCCTGATAGTGGAATGTAGTGCAAACTCTTCCCAGAGGCCTCTCAAGGAAAGAGGTGGGATTCTCGATCCGAAACACCCTGTTCTAAATAGCACTGCAATCCTAGCTAAACAACTGAAGAAAGTTATTTGTCTAAACATACCATATATTCAGAAATATCTAATACATCAACATAGCCAAATATGGCTGTCATCCTCTTCCTTATATTAGTGATGATATTTATAACCCTAAGCCCCATCCATTAATAACACTACTTCCATGCAAAGAGCCCCCATCTAAAACTGCGCTATCCCTCCATAAATGTCCACTCCTCCATGACAGCGTTGTTGATTTGGTCAAAGTTGACCCAATCAAGGTGTTCCAACCCCTTTTCACACACAAGGGTACTCAATTAAGCTGCCAAGATGTCCTCCTTTAACATTGGCATTGGTTTTATTCATATTAAGGAGATTTATGGATCTCCATATCCTTTTATTCATCAAACAAGAAAGAAAAAACAAAAATTAGTATTCCAACTAGATCATGGCTAATTGGGAATATTACAATCCTCCCCTCCCAAATGTTTCTTTTCCTCAAGCAACTGAAAAGGTGAGTGTTGCAACTCTTCTCCTCCTCCATTGGTGACACCTCCATATGATAATCTTCCCTCATAAGCCAAGTGTCTCCCAATCCATCCCTCCATGACATGCTCCTCCCAAGTTATTATGAGATGTAAATGACTCATCCCACAAGGAAGCAATAGATGCCATGAAACAGGCATGGTTTTCCCAATGTCCTCCCTGAAACATGTAGCATAATGAACATGGAGAACCTCTCTCCCAAAGGGCACATCCAATCCTTCCATCGTCCCTTCAATCATTGCCATAAAAATAATAAGAACATCATCAATGTATGGGATAAAAACCAAGTACATACAAGCATAAATATGCAAAAAATGGTGGTGGTTCATATTCCCACATGTGCAACCAATGCAGTACATCTCCTGAGTGCATCAGATAGTGATATGGTAAGTGGCTTCCCCACCACTTACTTGCCTCCCAAGTTTTGTCACAAGTTTTGAAAAGGTGAGAAATTTTTGGTGCCTTTGGAGTGCATGCAAAATGATAAATCATCTCCCTATATCCTCCTAGGAAGTGGCCATGTTCAACAATTTTTATGGCCGAAAGTTGGCCATGAAGTTTATATGGAAGAATACTCCTTCTTCAAGCAATGGCCTACATATACATGGTAAGGGAGTGCAAATAATCATTAAGTAAAACATTATGCACATAGACATGTTCCTTACCATAACCTCTACTCCTACAAATGGAGTGGTCCATAGATAGATCCCCTCTCATTCCAAAAGAGGAAAGAGGTGGTTGTGATAACTCCTCGACAGAGTTATGTATCTATCCCATCTCCACATGGTATATGTATATTTTCAAATGATGATATATCTCCTCTTCAAAGCCTTCCCAAGTGTATCCGTCCATGATGGTGTTGTAGGCTCTCATGGAATAAGTGTGGCTAAAGAGAGAATAGTCATGTGCAACTTGTATAAAATTCTCCTTGAGCTTGGAAGCTCTAGATAATAATATCCTACCATGATAATAGATGACTTCATCTCTGACTGAATATCCCTCCTCTTGAAGCTAGTAATCAAGTGTCATGCATGTAAAAAGATCCTTGGAATAATCCACCAACAACTGGGATTTCCAATAGGGATCTATCCTCCATAGTGAAAACATTGATGATCTATCATAAAGAACATATGTCATATGGTTGTCCTTCTCTTTGACACCTCCCATGCCAAAGTCACATGTTGGAAGGCTAATATCCTCCCCACGTTGCTCCTTTCTTAGCACAAAATATGAAATGAAAGTGGGTAATGATGATTTTGGGGGAATCTCTCCCTCCTCCTTCAGTCTACACAAGAATCCTAGTGTTGTATCATGACCTCCCAATGCCCCCACTCCTCCTGGATCTATGGGTGGTGCATCATAATGTGAGACATTTATCACCAAATCCTGATCAAGTGGTCTCCCAGGTGGTTTTCCACAAAACAATAATGTCCCATGGGCCAAGGTCATGTGTATAATAGATGGGATTGTTAGTTCCTTGCTTCCACCACAAAATCATTAGTGTGTATTGCCCTCCTCTACACTAGTTGGGCATCAATAAAACTGTGGGTAGCCCCACTATCAATCAAAACAAAAACCCTCTGATATAATATGGAACCTTGAACCCTCAAGTTCAAGTACTTGGGTACTCCTACCAATGATGCAAGAGCCCCTCCAATTGGAGAAAATTCTCCATCCCCATCTCCTGATGTTGATGGACCATCTCTTGCTATGGCAGCATTGTGTAATATTCCCAAATGGAGAAGCGGGAATATTTGAACACAATAATGGAAATAGCAGTGAAAAAATAAATACACCATGATATAAGAAAAATTTACAACCATCTTATTAAAAATATCAGCAAATAATAGGCACAAAATCTGGAGGATCTAAGCACTCAAGCAATACAAAACAAGCCTCCTCTAAGTAAATATGTAAATACATGTAAAAATATTGCCATACAAGTGACATGAGCCATGAAAACACATTTTTAGGGCATAAACTGCTACAGAAATTACATAAAAATGTAGATATGCTATTATATAGCTCAAAAGGTGTTGGGGCTAGAGATCTATGTTCCCAAACACATTTCCAAGACAACCTAGGAAGGGTTTCCGGAAATACCAAAAAGTACAAAATGCCGGAATGCAGCCCTAGGGTTGAATAGCATATACAAATGAATAACTGGATGGATATGGCTAAAATGATATTTAAATGAATATATCTCCTCTAATATATCCTTCATGTGAAAGGCTAATCCAAACATTGAAGATTTCACCCTCCAAAAAAAGCACTGAAACCTCCACTACAAATGCTCACTAAAATAACACAGTCAAGAGGGAATCCGTGTTGTAGATGATGGGAATAGGTTGGCATGGTGCCAATATGTGAAATAAAGCTCAATCACCTCCTTTTCTGATCTCCCAATGACAAGAATGCATCCTCCCCTGAAAAACTAGCTCAGAAAATGGGTTTCTCAACCCTCCAATGCAACACCCTGCAACACAACACAAATCTGAATAGACATTGCATTGTAGCTGAAGGCTAAAGCTTGGCCAGAATGCCAGAATGTGGAAATGACAGTACAATAATATTCCTACAGGATACCTCAAGGGAAGAGGTGGGATTCCTACTCGGGAACACCTTGTGCTAAAAAACACTACAAGCTCAACTAAATAGTTGAAGGATGAAAGAAGTCATGCAGACCACAAAATCAATAATCAATAACATAATCCTCTATGGATGCCTTGCCCTCCTTATAAAAAATTTGAGCCTTCTCACCTTGGGCCCCACTCATTAGGGTTTCCACTCTCATATTGACTTCCTCCCATTCACAGTACGTTGTCTCTTATTGATGATCATCTCCCTCCATACCAGCATTATTGACTTGGTCAAACTTGACCTTTTCCACATGCATTAGCCCCTGTTCACACATGAGGGTGTATTATCCAGCTATTAATATGATCCCTTTTCACATTAAGAGGGATTTTATTCATACTAAGGAGATTTATGGGCCTCCCTACCAATTTATTATTCTAACTAAATGACAAGAGAAAAATTAATATTCCAATTAGCTGCATGATAATTTAGGAATATTACAGTCCTCCCCTCCCAAATGTTTCTTTCCCTCAAGCAACTGCAAGGATAGAAATGAAGATCCTCCTCTCCTCCTCTTATAGAATCCTCATATGGTAAACTCCCCCAAGGAACAAGATGTTGTCTCACCAATAAATCTCCAAGCTTCCCCTCCCAAGTATGCAATTTAGCTTTTGGTGACCATCCCAAATAGCTATCATCATGAAGAAGTAAAATTCCCATGGAGGCAACAATGTGTTTTCTAGAGGACTTATTTAGGCATGGAATCCAAAATATATTTGTAACTATCATTCCCATGTGAAGCCTCCATCCCCAAGCTATCATCCATACAAAATGAGTCACCCTAAAAAATGGTAAAACATAGAAATACTCCTCCACCTTAGGCTCCTGCAAAGAAGATGGGCTGCATTGTTGAACTTGATAGACCAAATGGCATACCCCACATTGTCTCTCTCTCCACTTATGATAAGTGTAGAGATGCTGCTGAATTTTGGCTACAATAATGTTGCCTTCATGAAGCAAAAAGGAAATTGGATCCTCAAAGGCCCACTCTTTCGTTCTTGCCCAGATCATCCCATATAAAGTGAATATGACATTATCATCATATCAAATCCAATTGATAGAGGTATTGAAGGTTTTATATAGTGCTAGAAGGTACCAATAGTCTCCCAAGTAGTCACTGCGCAATTTTCCTCATTGTTGTTTCAAAACAAAACATGGCAAGGTGTCTCCCAATAAGTTTCTATTTGTGCATGTCATCTCATCTACTAGTAAATAGTAAATGGCATTGTTTATCAATTGAGCATATAAGGAATAGTACAAAACTTTCCCCAAGCCATTCAAGAGATGATGGTTATCCACATCACTGATGTTGGTCCCAAAATGACCATGAAGCCCAGATAAAGGCTTGCCCTCTTATGGAGCAATGCGCTATATAGAGATGGTAAGAGAATGAAAATACTATGTTAGGTAATAAATAAGTGAAAAAACATAATTGTTACCATGTAATAATATTAGGTTGATAATAAAATACATGAATGAGCCCTCCATAGAGGTATGATATATCTCCATGAAAAGGAATGAACCTTTTGCTACATGCAAAACCTTCTTCTTATGCTTTGAGATCCAAGTCAAGAAGATCATATCATGGTAATAGATGTATCCATCCACTACTCCATCACTCTCATCTCCTACTTGTCCATAAAGTGCATCATATGTGAAGTGATCCTGGGAACACTCCATCAACAAACCCAGTATCCCATGTGAAATCGTTGTTGGCCTTTGTAGTAAGGCTCCTGTCATCTCATAGCTCCATTCTTTGACATGCCAAATGTCAAAGTCATATACCATAATGCTGATATATATGGGAGATTCCTTCCAAAAGGGGAAGGACCTCCTGATCCTCCAAGGCTAAGGTGTAGCCCCTTTGCACCACGATAGTGCCATCACCTACTCCTGCAACATCGTGCAAAGTATGGGAGAAAATCAACTCATACTCTCCCAAGAGTTTCCAAAGAAACAACAACTCTTGTTGCCTCCCCACACCATAACCATATAAAATATGGAGCAAAAACATGATGGTTGATATGAAATATATCACATCACCTGAATACACCCAGATTCCTTGCTGCCATGTGATGAAAGTGTCATGCCAAGTCCCAACTATTAGCATATGATATGGCCAAACTCTTTCAAGAGTAGCCAACGTAGCCATGCTTCTTGCTGCCCTATGTCATAGATATGCAAGTGGCTCACCAACCCCTTGCTCACCATCCACAACCATTCATCCAAATGTGGGTGTCTCCTACCATGATCCATTTTGGTACTCCTCCAACGGAGAATGCCATCCTCCCAAATCAGATTTATATTTTTTCATTTCATAGGGTATTCAAATGAAATCTCCTGGAGATCTCCAAATGAAGACCACTCATCAATGACCAAGTTGACCCCATAAATATACAAATAAGATGTAGGAAGAAACTTCTAATCAATATTTGAAGTTCTCATGAAGAAGTACCCATCACAATAATGGAAGACGTCATTCATCATAAGATGTACTCCATCAATCATCTACCTATCCAATGTCACACAAGTATAATGGTCACCAGAATGCCCCAATAATAGTTGGGACCCCAACCCATCAATGATGCTCCATGATAGTGCTACTGATCTCCATAGTGGTGAACTTTCTATCTCATGCTCATGATCAATGCTGAACATATAGTTTTACATTGGATTTTTTAAGACAGTGCTCATCCTATCCTCCAAAAATCTACACTCCAACCCCAAGAGTTGTGTGCACCTCAAAAATGACACATTAGGATGAATGTACATCTCCTCCCTGAAAAAATCTAGTCTCCTTAGCATATTGATAGTTTTTTTCTCCAAATCAGCACTGTATCTTGACCCTAGGTCATGCAATGGAATATGCCCACACTTCTCCATAAGATGTGCTGAAATAATATAAATTTGAAACATTTGCATACCTTGGTTTTGCTTGGGAACATATTTTATTACTACAAAGGTTCCCTCCTCCAGTCTAATGAATTTGCCAACTACTAATGATGATGGTTGCTCCTCTATGGCTGCATCAGTGCTGGTACAATTATCCTCCTCCTCATGCATCTCTAGAATAGTGCATGGGACTCTAAATGTCAAGAGATCAAGACCACTTTGCAAGGGTGCAAGTGTTATTTCTCCTGAAGCAAGTGCTCCTACAGCAAGTGGTGGTGGAAGTTTCTTCTCCTCTGATTTATTCCTGTCAAACTTCTTGAACAACCTTTGAGTAAAATCTGTATATGTAGTCACTCTTGCATGAATCAAATGGATGAACCACCAAATGTTTGCTTCACCCTCAAGGTGCAGTGCTACAATCTCAACTACTTCTCTTTCTACTACTGGGTGTAGCAGGAAGAATGCATCCAAATTCATTCCCCAAGCTCTTTCTATGCATGTGGATGACCCATCAAATGTATACAATAGAAATCTATTGTTGCAAGGTCTTCTTTCTTCTTTGAGCTGAAGTAACTGTGGGAGAGTTAGATTTTTCTTGAAATATCTAGGTTGAGACTTACATTCTGCAAGATACTCACTTATAATCTCATCATCTAAGTGTCCTCCATACCCATGCCTATTGTCTTCTGATTCAAAATAAAAGAGCATAGTATATTTCTTTGGAGCTCTATGCAATGCTGGTTCTTCCTCTGTTGATAGGAAGTGCATGGACCTTCCTCATCTTGAAACCCTAATGTGGTTTCATTGAATCTCTCCTCTTTCATATGATTAACCTCCTTGGAGAGGTTCTTCATATATCTAAAAGGTGATGAGACAAATCTAATTCCTTCAATAATTTTAGATCTCTTCTTCTTCTTATAGCATATTGGCTGAAACTCACAGGATGAGCCAAGATTATGCTATAATACCACTGTAATGTTCGCAAATGGGGAAGCAGAAATATTTGAACAAAATAATGGAAATAGAAGTGAAAAAATCAATACACCATGATATAAGACAAATGCACAAACATCTTATTAAACATATAAGAAAATAATAGACACAATATCTTGAGAATCTAGTCGCTCAAGCAATAAAAAACAAGCCTCCTCGAAGAAAATATGTCAATACATGTACAAATACTTCCATACAAGTGCCATAAGCCATGGAAATGCATTTTTAGGGCATAAAATGCTACAGAAATGATATAAAAATGTTGATATTCTTTCATATAGCTCAAAAGGTGTTGGGGCTAGAGATCTATGTTCCTAAACACATTTCCAAGACAACCCGGGAAGGGTTTCCGGAAATACCAAGAAGTACAAAATGCCGAAATGCAACCCTAGGGTTGAATAAAAAATGGAACTAAATAAATGGATGGATATGATTGAAAATTATATCTAAATGAATATATATCCTTCAATAGATCCTTCAAGTGAAAGGCTGATCCAAAAACTGAAGATCTCACCCTCCAAAACATGCACTGAAACCTCCACTGCAAATTCTCACTAAAATAACGCAGTGAAGAGGGAATCTACAATGTAGATGATGGGAATAGGTTTTCATGGTGTTAATATGTGAAATAAATCTCAAGAACCTCCTTTTCTGATCTCCCAATGAGAAGAATGCTTCCTCCCCTGAAAAACTAGCTCAGAAAGTGGGTTTCTCCACCCTCCACTGCAAAACCCTACAAAACAAAATAAATCTAAACAAACACTGCACTGTAGCTGAAGATTGAAGCTTGGCCAAAATGATAGAATGTGGAAATTATAGTACAATACTCTTCCTAGAGGCTTCCTCAAGGGAAGAGGTGGGATTTCCGCTTGGGAACACCCTATGCTAAACAACACTGTAAGCTCAACTAAACAGCTGAAGGATACAAGAATTCATGCACACCACAAAATCAATAATCAATAACATAATCCTCTATGGTTGCCTTGCCCTCCTTATAAAAAAATTGAGCCTTCTCACCTTGGGTCCCACTCATTAGGGTTTCCACTATCATAGAGACTTCCTCCCATTCACACTGCATTGTCTCTTATTGATGATCCACTCCCTCCATGCCAACATTGTTGACTTGGTCAAAATTACCTTCTCCACATGCATTAGCCCCTGTTCACACATGAGGGTGCTCTATCCAACTATGAAGATGATCCCTTTTCACATTAAGAGGGATTTTATCCCTACTAAAGAGATTTATGGGCCTCCCTACCCATTTATTCTTATAAATAAATGACAAGAGAAAAATTAATATTAAAATTAGCTTCATGCTATTTTATGAATATTACATGTTGTTAATTATTTCTAGTTGCTCTTCTTATTCCTCCTCATCATCTGAGAATACCTCTATATAGTGTGCCTTTCCTGCTGCACATCTGTGTCTGGGTGCCCAAGATTCTTGGCATGTGAAGCAAAGCTTCCCTCTCCATAAATATCTAGACATCATCACTAAGAGGTATTTTATTTTGGTTCTCTTTTGAGAAAGGAGCCTTCTCTTCCTTTCCCGTTGATGGAAAAGAGGGATTTTTCTGAAATGTTTCCTTTTCATTTGGAAAGGCATATTGTAGATCTCCAGCCCTTTCAATGGCATCTTGAAGGGTAGTGGGCTTGGTAGACCTAATAACCCATGAAGAGGTTTTGCTAACCCATTAATGAACATATAGACCCTTCTTGCTGCAGATAAATTAGGAACCATGACAAAAAGTTTTAAAAACTCAAAAATATAGGTTTCTGGATTACCTGATTGTTTGAGATTTTCTAGCCTCGTGAATGGTGCCTCAGGATCTATCTGATCAAACCTCTCCACCAACCTCCTTGTGAACTCTGAATATGCAGTCACATTGGCATGAACCAATGTAGACAATCCATGGAACCACCAATCATGTGCTTCACCCTGAAGGTGCAATGCCTCTATCTTAATGGCCTCCATATATGGTACTTTGTTCAACTGGAAGTTGATTTAAAACTTCTCTACCCACGATTTGGTAGTGCATTTTGATGACGCATCAAATTTGCGTAAGAAAAATCTTCACATAGTTCGATGCATATCATGATTCTGAATGAATCGTCCACCTCTATTGTGATGCATGGGTTTCCTATTGTTCTTTATATGAAATAATTCTTGAAAAATAAAGTGATCCTTGAATCTCTGAGATTGAGACTAATACTCCATGAAATAGTCTTCAAGAGTTACTTTTTCTTCAAACCCTTCATTTCCCATTACTAAGAATGTAGGCATTGTAGAGCGTTGGGAAAATTTCTATTGCTTCACTGGTTGATCACTCCACTGATGAGAAATTCTGGAGCCTTCACCGTGTAGAAACCCTTTAAGGGATTCCTTGTATCTATCCATCCTCATCTCCTTTATTTCTCTAGCAATTTATATCATAGTTCTAAGAAGGATATTAGGAAAATACTTCCCTTCATCTTCTCCCGATAAAGTGGTTTTACCCTTGTCTTCTTTATCATTTGTATAATCAAACTTCTGGTGTCTTCTTCTGAGATACCTCTTCCCTCTATCTGTGAGAGGATATCCCTCTTCTGATGACATATTGGCTTTTCAAGATACATAGGCTGAGCCAAGATTATGCTCTGATACCATTGTAATATTCCCAAATAGGAAAAGCAAGAATATAGTGCAAAACCATTGAAATAGTAGTGTAAAAATTAGATCAAAACAAGAGCCCAATATGGAGACCTTTTAATAATCATAAAAATAGCAAAATATGTATAATAAATGGGCAAAAAACCATATAACAAGACATAACAAGCCTCCAATAAATAAATCCCTCTTTAAGAGGTGCTGCCACTATATAAAAATGTTGGAGACACTGCTACAACGCAATTTTAAAAGAATTTCTACTGCAAATGATTACACAAAATATATGGGACTGATATATGCCACAATAGGTATAAAAATGAAGATGTGGGCTCTAAAAAACTTCCAGAGAAGAACCCCAAAGGGTCTCTAGGAAAAACACCCAATATTACAATGTGAACTACAGCCCTAGGGTTGAAAGTATGCTGCAATAAGAAACTGGAGAACAATAATTGAAGCTGATAATAAAATTAATATGATCTCCTCCAAAGGATCCTCTGGATGAAAAGATGGCCCCTTCAATGAAGAAATCACTCCTCAAATCACCTACTGCAAATACCCCTGCAACTCCTCCCTAAATTAACATAGATCTAGACTGATACTGCGCTGTAGGGGATAAAAATACTATGGCTTGATGTCAAATATGTCAATGATGCTCCAGTGCCTTATTTACTAGCCTCCCAAGAGGAAGTAACCTCCCGCCGATGAGATCTAGCTCAGAAATCTCCAAAATCAAACCTCCACAACTTATGCCCTGCAACACAACACAACCTCTCAACAGAAATTGTGATGTACATTAAGACTGAAGCCTTGGCCAAAGGCCTGATAGTGGAATAGAGTGAAAACTCTTCCTATGAGGCCTGTCAAGGATATAGGTGGGATTCCCGATCAGGAAAACCCTGTGCTAAATAGCACTGCAATCTTAGGTAAACAACTGAAGAAAGCTATATGTCTAAATAGACCATATAGTAAGAAATATAATAGCATCAACATAGTTCCATATGGCTACCATCATCTTCCTTATACAATAAATGAGATTTCTAACCCTAAGCCCCATACATTTATGACACTAATTCCATGCAATGTGTCTCCATCTAAAACTGCGTTTTCCCTCATTGAATGCCACTACTCCATGACAGCGTTGTTGATTTGGTCAAAGTTGACCCAGTCAAGGTGTTCCAACCCCTTTTCACACACAAGGGTGCTCAATTAAGCTGCCAAGATGTCTTCCTTTCACATTGGCATTGATTTTATTCATATTAAGGAGATTTATGGATCTCCATATCCTGTTATTCATCAAACAAGAAGGAAAAAAAAAATCAATATTCCAACTAGCTATGTTAGGTCCCTATATTACTAGTATAGTCCCTTATTATTGTTAATGTAACACCCTTCTTGTTATTATTATACCCGTGTAACCCCCATATTGTTATTATTGTGCCCTTAAATTATTATTTTTAGGTCGGCTAGGATTACATTATGGCCCCACTAGGATTACATTATGGCCCCATGGACTCCTATATATAGAAAGGAGGTTTTGTAATTTGTATCATCTAAGAATTGTTCATTCATGTAATGTATTGGAGGTTTCCCCCTTGAAGTGGCTTATTTCTAAGGCGTTGATATCTCTTTTCTTCTATTTTTGGAGTTGGTTTCACAACATTTAGTATCAGAGCTTTGAGATTCTAAGGTTTCGTTGCTCCAAACAGGTCATCGTGGCATTTTCGCTATAAATTTTTCTACGGAGGTTTAGAATCTGAAATTTTTAGAGTATGAAGCCAAAATTCTGTGGAACATCGTCGCCAAATTTCAGATCTTGGTTCCCAATATTTTCGGAGATATGATCTGTGCAAGTTAGGTCATTTTGCAGGCTCCTTAATTTAACCTAAATAGGTCATCGTGGTATTTTCGTAATAACTTTTTTTCTACGAAGGTTCAGAAGCTGAAATTTTTAGAGTGTGAAGCTGTAATCCTGAGGAACGTCATTGCAAAATTTGAAATATTGGTTCGCAATATTTTCGGAGATATGATCTGTGGAAGTTAGGGCTTTTTTAGGCTTTTGAATTTCAAATCAAAGAGGTGATCGTGGGAAAATATTCATAGCTCTCTCTCTGAGCATCGGATTGGAATGCTGTAGAATGTGGCCTCAATTAAATATATTGTAGTTTTTGGTCCATAAATTTCAGAGCCAAAGGAGGAAACAGTGACACGTGACAAGTTGTACAAGTTCGCTCTACTGAACCAGTCCAAAATTGGGTCATTGTGGGAGATTGGACATAACGTTTCCTTGAAGAATCCAAATCAGATTAGACCTCTGGCATTTGAAAGAAGCTTCAAAGGGATACTACAGGGATGAATTTTAGATATTGAGGATCCATAATTATAGAGATAATTCAATTTCAATATCGAGCTCCTCAAAAGCAAGTAAAAGGTGTGTATTTTTTTTCCGAATTGCATAAGTCTTGTTTGAAGAATCAAGTTGAATTGATTCCAAGGGCATATTGTATAATAGATATCAGTATTGGATTCTAAAATGGCCCCTAAAAATAATTCAACACCCATTAAGCCTTTAGAAGGCTCTACTATGACTCATGAAGACGAAGAATGGCAACATGACATATCAAAATTACAAGCGCAAGTGCAACAAATTTCGCTCTCGCAAAGAAAAACAAAAAATGAAATGGAAGTTTTGAAGAAAGGCGTGGAAACTAAGATGGATGGTTTGAAGAAAGATGTGGAAGCTAAGATGAATGGTTTGGAAGCTAAGATGGATGGCATGGAAGTGGGCATGGAAGCTAAGATGGATGACATGGAAGCTAAGATCGATGAAAAAATTAAAGACAACATGGAAAACATGAAGAAGGATCTAAAAGTAGACATTGAAGGTTTGGAAAAGTTGATACAAGAAATGTTTCCTAATGGTGAAAAGATAGTAGAGGAAACTCATGATGAGAACAAAATAAATGTTAATCGTGATTTCATAAACTCTACTGTTGGAGGGAAGAACCACCATATTCCAAAAATGGATATGAGGAAGTTTGATGGAAAGGATCCTGTAACATGGATACTACATATGGAGAAATATTTTGATCTCCATAATGTGCAAAACACACAAAAGGTACGCATTGCAACTTTACATTTAGAACAAAATACATTTGTATGGTATCGATGCATTTTCTGCCGTAAAAAAATTATCACTTGGTCAATTTTACGGAGGAAATGATAGCACATTATGAGGATACAAAGAGCAACACCTTCTTTAGCCAATTGATAAATCTCAAACAAAAGGGTTTAATGGGGGAGCACATTGAGGACTTCCAAAAATTGAATATAAGGGTAACTGATATTCCAGAGGAACACATGATTGATCTCTTCATAGGTACTTTAAAGGGTAACATCCAACATGAAGTTCGTGTTTTGGAACCTGATTCATTGGAGAAGGCATTCAGGTTGGCAAGAAAAATTGAATGTAAAATTATGGTGACAAGGAAGCCTACCACTCACTTCTATAAAGACGGAAGTGTTGCTACTCCTAGATTTCCACAACCTACAAGGTTGACACCACAACAATTGTGTAATGTTCCTACTTAGCCTTAGGTAAGGGGAGACATTCAATTTTGATTTAATTTGTGTTTTATGAATAAATTAATAAAGGAGGACATGTAAAACAGCTAAGAAGTCTAAATAAATCAATACCCATGTGAACAAAGGCAAATCGGGGCTATGCAAATAATCACTTAAAAGTGTGAAAAAGGTTTTGAGCCAAGATTGGGTCCACCTTGACCAAGTCAACTGCGCTGTCTAGGTTCAATGTATCTCCAAAAGGGACTGCGCAGTTCTAGAAGGGAGCCTCTAATGTGAAAAGGACCAACTCATCCAAGTGGTTTAGGGTTTGCAAAGGCTTTATCATGCTATAAAAAGGAGGAGAAGACACTTGAAGAGGTTGTTGATGAATTATATTTCTAAAGTATTTGTCTGCTTATACAAATACCATTCTCTAATGTTTAGTGGAGGATTGCGATTGGAATTCTTTTTTAGGGGTTTCATATTTTCCCTTGAGGATCATTGGAGGAGTTATTTGCTGAAGTTGGCCACTATTTGGTTTGAGACCAAGCTATATCTTTCATGAGTAGCGCTGGCCCAATGAGGGTTTTGCAGCTGCTATCTTTTGTAGCAAGTGGCATTCTAGATCTGCTTAGATCTAGTTGTTTTTTAGAGGCTTTCTCTATTGGAGAGTGTTCTCCAGCCTCCAAAGAGCTAGCTGATCCATATTTTGTATCAGATATATAATTTCATTCCATGTATTTAATCGCATTCACCCTCTGCATATTTTCTGCTCCATACTGCGTTATTTTGTGAGAGGGCTTCCTTGTTTCAGTTTGTTATCAGTTTGGAGGAAGATCTCTTGGTGTTAGGTTTGCCTTCCTTTGGTGATTCATGGATTGGGTTTCTTATCCATGTCTCTTTATATCTGATCTATTTCAGAAATAAAATTTATCTTCAGAAATTTCTGGGTTTTCCGTAGCAGTGTAAATTGCAATTCCGATCTACAGCTTAATATGTAATATTTTGATGTAATTCCAATTGGATCTTGTTCTTAAAGTATTGTAGTTTCTAGATCTGTATTAGATCTGATGTTTCATCCATATATATATGTCATATATCTGAAATTTAATTTACAGAAACTAAACCATCTGAAAAATAACGCTGTCTATGTAATTCCACAGTTTATTTCTAGTTGCAACTCTAATTTATGAAGGGAGCTTGCCCTACTTCTTTTTGTAATCAGTTGTAAAGGAAATAAGATCATATGTAAATATGATTTATTGTTATATTACTGAATTATCAGATATTTTCCCATCCTCCTCTGAGTTTCAGTCAAATCTGCACAATTCTAGTAGCTGGGGTTTTCATGTTGCAGCAGGCTCTTTCTTTGGTTGATTTCTAGCTAGTGTTGATTTCGGGAGATCTGTTTAATGTGCTTAAACTTATTTTTTTCTACTAAAATTGCATATGTGAGTTACATACAGCCTATATGAGGGGATCCTAGCCTTGACCTACATTATTTTTGCTCATATTTTCTTATATAGCGTTTTCATTGAAGACCTTGATGAGATTCCTCAAAAGGATTATTCCAGATTCTATAGGCAGATTCTACAGTTGGCCAGGTAGCCTCTGGTTCTATCCCTTCTTTATAATCAGACATAAATGGTAAATTCCTCTATATTCAATCTCTGAAATATAATCTTGAGAATCCCCAAAAAGGAATATTATAGTGGTATCGAAGCTCCAGTCTTGGCACAACTTGTGCTAGCATTGGAGCCTTTGCCATGCTTCATTCCAAAGATGAAGATCCTCTTTTTGAGAGGGAGAGGAGATACCAGAATAGAAGTCATATAAGGTATGACTACACTACTGTTGTCCTTGACAAGGGTCAAGACAAGGGGAAAGCCCCTGAATTGAATGATAAAGATAAGGAGGCAGAAGAGTTTGCAAAAACTCTCTTGGAAGCTATGAAATATCTATCCAAGGAGATAAAGGAGATGAGGATAGATTGAATGAGGGAGTCCCTTGGAAGACTCCACCAAGGATAATGTTCTGAAATGTTTCAGTATGGAATTAGACAGCCTGTGAGCTTGCCACAAGTTCCACAGATCTCACAACGCTCTATAATGCCCACCTTTTTGGCTATAGAGAATGAAGGGCTTCAAGAGCCAACCTCTTTGGAAGGATACTTTGCAGAATATGATTCAAAAATTCAAAGGTTCAAGGATAACTTGAGCTTCAAGGCTTCCACCATCTCAAGGGCCAGAGGAGGCCATTGCAGCAGTATATAGATGGAGGCTTCCTTCATGGGAGGCACCACCCCATGGGAAGATTATTCTTGCCTAAGTTTGATGGATCACCCTCTTGTTTAGCTAAAGCATGGGTGGAAAATTTGGACATCTATTTCCATCTGAATAAAGTGCCTGAAGCAGAAGCCATAAATATTGTTGCACTGCATTTTGATGGAGAAGCCCACAATTGGTGGTTTCATGGACTTTCTACATTAGGGCACAAAAATGTGTCCACTTATGTTGATTTCACTAGGAGACTAGTGGAAATATTTGATCGGAAGGATCCAGAAGCCCCTTTCATAAGCTTGGAAAAGCTTAAGCAGACAGGAAATTTTGAAGCCTATATCTCTGAATTCTTAAGACTGACTCTAATGGTTCTTGATCTTTTAGTTGCAAGGAGAGTCTATATGTTCATAAATGGCTTGGAAGAAGCTTTTCATGGGCTGGTCAAGTCTACCAAACCCACCACTCTGCATGATTCTATTGAAAGAACAAGAGATCTACAAGATGCCTTGCCAAGAGCAAAGGAAACCTTCCGAAGAAAATCCACTCACTCTTCTAAAGGGAAGGAAGGGAAAGCTGCTCCACCCAAGGAGAGCTCACAGAAAAATCTTCTTGATAATGATCTCCAGAGGGAGTTGAGAAAGAAGAAATTATGTTTCACTTGTCAAGAGCCATGGGTATCGAGACATAGATGTGCTACTGGAAGAGCACATTATATTGAAGTCTTCTCTGATTGTGAGGAGGAGGAAGGAAATGATGGACCTAGGAGAGGTCACAGCACTGGTGATGATGAGGAGGATCCATCATCATCTAGAGAAGAAGAGGGAGCATTTTCTGCAACCAGTGGGACTCTTGCTTCCTTGAGAGGAGTGCCCAAGTATTTGACTCTTAGAGTGTAGGGTTCAGTTATGAAACAAAGAGTATCTATTCTTATTGACAGTGGGGAAACCCACAAATTTATTGATTCTCACTTTGTGCAAAGGAGAGGGATCCCTACTGATACTTTTGATGGGTTCTCTGTTTTAGTTCTGGGAGATAGAACTATGCAGTGTATGCAGTATGTTCCATCACTTTCTGTGACTATGGGGACCTACACCTTAGAGGATCACTTCTTTGTAGTAGACATACCAGACACTAACATCATCTTGGGTGTCCAGTGGTTGATTAATTGGGAAAATTAACCACTGATTGGAAGGCCTTGCAGATGGAATGGGTGGATTTGAAGAGTGGGAAGCAAAAATTCATTCAAGGCATGAACACCTACCCTTCACTTGATGTCTTTACCCACACAAAAAAGATGGAATTGCGAAGTGAGGGAACGGATCTCACAGCTCCTTCTCTCATGTTCATGAGATTACTACAAGGGACATTCCTACATCATGGCAAGCCACTTGGGGTGCCATTAGATTCTGTGGGGGAAGCTTCACCAAGTGCTGGAACAATGGAAGAAAGAGTCACAGCGTTGTGGGAGGAGGCAAGGGGGAGGATCAGCCTTCCCACAAACAATTTTGGTATGCATGATGCCAAAGAAACAAACATCAACAAGGAAAGCACCACCATAGATGCATCAACAGTGTTGTCTTTGTTGAGAAGTGTAGATCCATATTGGAGATCTCAACTCCTTGTGGAGTACTCCAAAGATCTGCACATTGGGATGATATTAGATGGCATAAAGCAAGGAGGAGGCTATATGGTCCATGATGGGGTCATCTATCATCTTGGTAAAGTATTCCTGTCTAAACCCTCCAAGCTTAAGCAAGAATAATGAAAAGGGCACACAAGGAGTTCCTTTCTAGCTACATGCAGTCAGCAAAAATCTACTCCCTAATCTTGAAGAGTTTTTATTGGGAGGGGATGGAGGAAGAACTATATCAGCATTATGATTGGGAGGAACTAAATCAACACTTACAAGATTCCAATAGTTATGTGGAGATGGGGAAGCAAAGGGATCCTATGCAGGGAACATTTTAGCCATCTCTTTCTTCTCTCAAAAGAGGGGAAAAACCCATGCCTAACTCTATGTGTGTGGGGGGTTTGTATGGTAAGAAATCTGATCTTGTAGAGAAAGTTTATTTTTCTGATTTAGCACATTCTCTTACCATATGTATGCAAGCCATGGCTCCTAGAAGGAGCAATTTTTCATGCAGATCTCATGGCAATCATGAGGCCAAGAAAGGTTCCAAAGCTGGTCACTCCCTTGAGGTGCAAAGGGAGATTACTTATCATGATGGGTGCTTCCCAAAAGCACCTAATGAGGGTGTCACTTTCACCATGTTAAGGTGGCCTATGCAGCAAAGGTGTGGTGGGAGTACCACCTGTCACATTTAGATCTACTCAAAACAAGGATTGCACTACGCTGGTACCTCTTGTGGGATTGTGACCCACCCCCTCATGTGCAAATTTCAGTTTGCCTTTATGTGATTTTTCTACCACACATAGATGACATATTGTTTTTGTTTATGGGTATGTATGGGAAAAAAGTAAGTAGTGTACATGTACCCCATGGGATGGAGCTTTATCCTGTACTTCATGATACATGTTTCAGATGTGACATTGGCTCACCAATTTTTATTTCTGTTGAGTTTTACACTCCGGAGGGGGCAAACTATGCACCTATCATGTTAGCATTGGAGGAGCAATTTTTGATGTATTGTTTTGGTGAGCATCTACTCCATGATGAAAGCTGGATTCTTGATGGTTTCATCAATGAATAAGGGGAAGAAATACATCTCTTACCCTACTATTTTCTTGAGGACAAGCAACATTTTGAGGTGGAGGACTGTAATGTTCCTACTTAGCCTTAGCTAAGAGGAGACATTCAATTTTGATTTAATTTGTGTTTTATGAATAAATGAATAAAGGAGGACATGTAAAACTCCTAAGAAGTCTAAATAAATCAATTTCCATGTGAAAAAATGAAAATCAGGGCTATATAAATAATCACTTGTAGGTGTGAAAGAGGTTTTGAGCCAAGATTGGGTCCACCTTGACCAAGTCAACTGCGTTGTCTAGGCTCATTGTATCTCCAAAAGGGACTGCACAGTTCTAGAAGGGAGGCTCTAATGTGAAAAGGACCAACTCATCCAAGTTGTTCAGGGTTTGCGAAGGCTTTCTCATGCTATAAAAACTTGAGGAGAAGTCACTTGAAGAGGTTTTTGATGAATTATATTTCTGAAGTATTTGTCTGCTTAGACAAATACCATTCTCTACTGTTTAGTGGAGGATTGTGATCGGAATTCCTGTTTAGGGGTTTCGTCTCTTCCCTTGAGGATCATTGGAGGAGTTCTTTTCTGAATTTGGCCACTATCTGGTTTGAGACCAAGCTCTATCTTTCATGAGTAGCGCTGGCCCATTGAGGGTTTTGCAGCTGCTATCTTTTGTAGCAAGTGGCATTCTAGATCTGCTTAGATCTAGTTGTTTTTTAGAGGATTTCTCTATTGGAGAGTGTTCTCCAGCCTCTAAAGAGATAGATGATCCATATTTTGTATCAGATCTATAATTTCATTCCATGTATTCAGTATCCTTCACCATCTGCGCAATTTCTGCTCCATACTGCGTTATTTTGTGAGAGGGCTTCCTTGTTTCAGTTTGCTATCAGTTTGGAGGAAGATCTCTTGGTGTTAGGCTTTCCTTACCTTGGTGATCCATGGATTGGGTTGCTGATCCATGTATCTTTAGATCTGATCTATTTCAGCAATAAAATTTATCTTCAAAAATTTCTGGGTTTTCTGTAGCACTGTAAATTGTATTTCAGATCTACAGCTTAATATGCAATATTTTGATGTAATTCCAATTGGATCTTGTTCTTAAAGTTTTGTAGTTTCTAGATCTGTATGAGATCTTATGTTTCATCCATAAATATGTCAGATATCTGAAATGTAATGTACAACAGCTGAACCATCTGAAAAATAACACTGTCTATGTATTTCTGCAGTTTATTTCTAGTTGCGGCTCTAATTTCTGAAGGGATATTGCCCTAGTTCTTTTTGTAATCAATTGTGAAGGAAATAAGCTCATATGTGAATATGATTTACTGTTATATTACTTAATTATCATATCTTTGGCTATCCACCTCTGATTTTCATTCAAATCTACTCAATTCTAGTAGTTGGGGTTTTCATGTTGCAGCAGGCTCTCTCTTTGGCTAATTTCTAGCTAGTCTTGATTTCGGGAGATATGTTTAATGTGCTTAAACTTATTTTTTTCTACTTAAAATGCATATGTGAGTTAAATATAGCCTAAATGAGGGTATCCCAGCCCTGATCTACGTTATTATTGCTCATATTTTCTTATATAGCATTTTCATTGAAGACCTTGCTGAGATTCCTCAAAGGGATTATTCCAAATTCTATAGGCAAACTCTACAGTTGGCTAGGTAGCCTCTGGTTCTCTCCCTTCTTTATAAGGAGACATAACTAGTAAATGCTTCTATATTCCATGTCTGAAATATAATCTTGATAATCCCCAGAAAGGAATATTACAAATTGGAAGAAAAAAGAGAAAAAGGGCTTTGCTACAGTGGTGATAAAAAATACACTAAAGGTCATAATTGTGCTGAGAAGAAATTATTTTACATATATTGTGAAGAGGAAGAAGAAAATGAACAATAATTTTCAAAAGAAGAGGGTACACACCAGGAACCAACCCTAGAAGAGGAAGAAATGAGTCCGAACATATCATGTAATGCATTGGTAGGAATTACCACTCCTCAAAATCTTAAGATAGAAGTACATATCAAGAAGAAAAAGGTAATAGTTTTGATTGATTCAGGTAGTACCCATAATTTTATTCATTGTAAGGTAGCCAAGGAATTGAATTGTTTCCTATACCTAGCACCAAAATGTCAAGTGATGGTTGCAAATGGAGGAACTATAAATTGCTCTGGAAAATGCCATAATATCAAGCTAAACATGGGGTAGTATGTATTGAATAGTCCGATGCTTTCAATTCCTATGGGAGGTGCTAATGTGGTACTAGGAGTACAATGGTTACAATATTTCGAGACGGTAGCTTTTAATTTTCAAGAACTTTTCTTGAAATTTTTTCAGAAGGGAAGGAAGTTGAATTACGGGGTATTTCAGGGAAGCCGGGAAAGATAATAAGCTCTAATGTCATAGAAAATCTTCTAAATAAAGAACAGTGAGGCGTAATTTCACAATTACTCTCACTATAAATTCCAACATCAAAATCATCTATTTCTACAGATCTTCAAAAAGCCTTGGACAATAATTCCAAGGTGTTTGAAACTCCCAAAGGACTCCCACCTATTCGTGATCATGATCATGCAATTCATTTGATTCCTGGAAGTGTTCCTCCAAACATCAGGCCTTATAGATATCCTTATGTCCAAAAGAGCGAAATTGAATGTATGATTGCAGAAATGTTAGTGGTTGGTATAATTCAACCTTGTCAAAGTTCTTTCTCTGCTCCTGTAGTATTGGTACACAAGAAGGATGGATCATGGCACACGTGTCTAGATTATGGGGAGCCCAATAAGCTCACCATTAAAGATAAATTTCCCATTCTTGTGATTGATGAATTATTGGATGAATTACATGGAGAAATTTATTTTACCAAGTTGGATATTCGTTCGGGATATCATCAAATTAGAATGAAGAATGAAGATATTCTAAAAACAACATTTTGAACTCATGAGGGTCATTATGAATTTTTGGTCATGCCTTTTGGCTTTACCAATGCACCTTCTACATTTCAAGGATTGATGAATTCCATTTTCAAACCCCTCCTTAGAAAATTTGTGCTAGTATTTTTTGATGATATACTAATCTACAACAGGTCTTGGAAGGATCATGTTCAACATGTTAACAGGGTGCTCAAACTATTGCAGGAGAAACAATTGTATGCAAAAACATCCAAATGTTTCTTTGGAGTACAAGAGGTGGAATATCTGGGTCATATTGTACCTCACAAGGGTTTTAAGGTATACCCTAACAAAATTAAAGCCATTAAGGAATGGAAAGTCCCCACAACCATTAAACAGTTGCAAGGATTTCTCAGGTTAACAGGGTATTATCACAAGTTTTTTAAAAATTATGGGATAATAGCAGCACCTCTAACAACATTATTGAAGAAAGATGCATTTTCATGGACTCCTGAAGCAACTAAGGCCTTTGAACATCTTAAAGAGGAAATGTGCTAGCACCGGTCTTAGCTACATAAGACTTCACAAAAACCTTTATTGTGGAATGTGATGCCACAGGAAATGGAATTGGTGTTGTTTTAATGCAAGAAGGAAGACCCATTTCTTTTGAAAGTCATCCAATAAAAGGAAAGTATTTACAGAAAGCTATTTATGAGAAGGAAATGTTAGCAATATTGCATGCACTAAAGAAATGGCGACCTTACCTAATGGGAAGACACTTCAAGGTAAAAACTGATCATGATAGTCTTAAACACTTTTTGGAACAAAGAATATCTTCAGAAGAGTAGCAAAAATGGGTCACAAAGATGTTGGGTTATGACTTTGAAATAATCTATAGAAAAGGGAAGTTAAATGTTGTTGCAGATGCACTCTCAAGAAAGAATGAAGAGGTGCAAGCATTGCTTTATGCCATTTCTATTATCCAACTAGATTGGATAACCGAAGCAAGGGATGAATGGAAGAATGATGAAGAAGTGTTGACACTAATTCAAAAGTTACACCAAGATCCTAGTACATCTGATACATTTAGTTGGAAAAATGATTCCTTATGGTACAAATATGCTTATATCTTTATAAGAATTCCCAACTAAAACAAAAGATTCTTTTGGAATTGCACAATTCTCCTTTAGGAGGACACTCAGGATTTTCAAAAACTTACCATAGGGTGAAGAAAGAATTTTTTTGGGATGGCCTTAAATCTGATATTCAAAATTTTGTGGCGGAATGTTTGGTTTTCCAGCAAAATAAAGTTGAGACAATTAAGACCCTGGGTCTTCTACAACCTTTATCCATTCCAAGCCAACGTTGGGAGGAGATTTCAATGGATTTTATCACAGGTTTACCTATGTCCAAAGGAAAGAGTGTCATCATGGTGGTAGTTGATAGACTTACCAAGTATGCACACTTTTGTGCATTATCTCATCCATTTAAAGCTAGTATAGTTGCTACTACATTTATGGAAACAATTCAAAAGCTACATGGAAATTTAGCGACAGAGATACCATTTTTACTGGAAATTTTTGGACGAAGTTATTTTCTTATTTGGGTACTCAATTAGCTCATAGCTCATCTTATCATTCTCAATCCAATGGTCAAACTAAGATAGTAAATAATTTTTTTGAAGGATATCTTCGTTGTTTTGTATCTGATAAACAAACAAAATGGGTCAAGTGGTTACCTCTCGCTGAATGGTGGTATAACACTTCCTTACATACTGCAACAAAAATGACCCCATTTATGGCACGTTATGGATATCATCCACCGTCCATCACATCATCTTTAAGAGAAAATTCGAGGGTTCAAGTAGTGGAATATCACATCGAGAATCAACAAGAAGTTCTCCAACTCTTAAATGATAACCTAAATTTGGCACAAAATTAAATGAAACAATAGGCAGATCAACATCACAGCAAGAGAATTTTTGATGTAGGAGACTGGATATTTTTACGGCTACAGCCATACAAATAAATGTCTCTCAAGCAAGCTAAGAAGGATAATAAATTATCACCAAAGTATTATGGTCCTTACAAGGTGTTGCAAAAGATTGGGACTATGGCATACAAATTGGAGCTTCCTGCTTCTTCATGAGTGCATCAAATTTTCCATGTTTCATGCTTAAAGAAGGTTATAGGTGAAAATCTTCCAGTTCAAAAAATATTGCCCGAACTTGATGAGGAAGGAAAAATCATATTGGAACCTAAAGAAGTCACGGAAACAAAAACTCGACAGCTATGAAATCGATCAATTTCAGAGTATCTCATCAAATGGAAGAAATTACCCACAGAAGATTCTACATGGGAGGATGAGAATTTTATACAGAAGCACCTAGAGCTACTCAAGCATTGAGGAAAACACTTTTTGAAGGGGAGGGGCATGTTAGGTCCCTATATTACTAGTATAGTCCCTTAATATTGTTAGTTTAACCCCCTTATTGTTATTATTGTACCCTTGTAACCCCCATATTGTTATTATTGTGCCCTTAAATTATTATTCTTAGGTCAGCTAGGATTACATTGTGGCCCGCTAGGATTACATTATGGCCCCATGGACTCCTATATATAGAAAGGAGGTCTTGTAATTTGTATCATCCAAGAATTGTTCATTCATGTAATGTATTAGAGGTTGCCCCCTCGAAGTGGCTTATTTCTAAGGCGTTGATATCTCTTTTCTTCTATTTTTGGAGCTGGTTTCACAACAAGTTAATGGCTAATTGGGAATATTACATTCTTCAAAACTTGATCTAATGGTTTCATGTTGTAGACTTTCCTGCAACGGATCACTTTCTATCGACATCATCTCATTATCTATAAATTTGGTATAGAATCCTATTAGTACATTGGAATTTGTATGCCATAATGGCAGGTTTCTTGCCTTCGATGATAGGTTTTCATCACTGACCTTCGATCGAACAATTCTATGAGTGCTCGAGTACAAATCGTTCTTTCAAACTTCATATATTGTACTGAAGTACTTTTAGAGACATTGTAATTATTAGTGGTTTCTCTCACACTTGTTAACAGTTCTCATCATCGACTGGTAATCAAGTGGTTTCTACCGTGTTCGACTTCGACACAATCAATCTCATGGATAGATTCGTACTAGTTTCGAGAAGTGGAAATCAAAACCCTAGATCTAGTTTCCACCATACAGGCTACGAGGAGTTTTAGTACTCATCATACAGTAGACTACTTATTACAGATGACTGCGTCCATACTGTGTCTACTTTTGATGTAATATTGAAACAACATATGTACCAGAAAATCTAGTTAGTTTTGATCTGAGTATGGGAATGCCTACCTCAGTGATGATATATATTTGCATTGAATGTTTTAATAGGTTTTCTACCGACGTCTCCAATCCAATCCTCATAATGATAAAGCACTTCACTCTTCATAAAAACACTCAGACTTCAAACTTTAGGGGGAAATATGTTACACGTAATTTTATCACCATTACATTTGAATGTTCATATGGGTCCATTAACATCCATATCATGTTCCCTTAGAGGTCAAAAACACTAATGTTCCTGAATCAAGTCTTGGAAATTGGATAAAAGCTCTATAAAACCCTTAAAAATTTTCCTTCATAGTTTTACTATACTTTCCCTGTGCATGTTTTGTTGATCCTTCCATTAGCTGCGATGAATATCGCACCTTTTTCCACTAGAACTTGCGCACCCCCTTGAAAAGAAAGTAAAATAAAAAAGTAACTAGAAGCCTAGTTGGTCGAATATTCTCCCAACTGGAAGCCTCTAGAGTCACTCCAGTTCAAGCTTTATCCCTCTAGTCATGGAGCTTATCCCTTGGTCCAATGAACTCAAATCCCATCATGAGAGTAATCCATCCCCCTCTTCATGGAACTAAAACTACCTCAATCTCCCTATAAATTGACCTCAAGTTTTAGGTTAAAGGGTAGATACCAATGTGATTAGAGACTAATCTATATAGTTTCTAAGTTGAAGAGAGTTCACAGAGTGCATACTTTCTATACTAGTGAGTTGTTTTTGACACACTGAAGATCACACCTTTGTGCCCATAACTTCATGTTGGTTATTCTAGAGAGGAAGGCTTATCAGACTGAAGGAAAACGATTGCTCAAGACCGCGGGAGAAATCTGTACAACATCAAGGCATCCGATTGTAAGATTTCTCTTTATAGTTTATGATAATACATATGGATCTCTTTTTCTCATTGTCTTGTTTCTGTATTTATGGGAATAATGTCAATACTTTGACTCCTTGATAGATAAGTTGGATTAGTACTTTTTTATTATTATATATTGCATATGCTTTGATTATTTTTCTTGTCTTTGATTGTAGGTTCTACTCATTGGAGAAATACTTTGGAGCGACGGGACAAAGGGCTACATCGGACGTTTGGATTTCAAGGTAGGAGCATGTCCTCTACACTTTACTATTATAATGGTATTAAAATGCAATTAATCTAGACAAGGAGGTATTCAAATGGATCTTTGTTTCTAGTTACTCACTAGATTACTAGGTTGATGGCTCTTTTCCACAAGAGGGATTAATCCTCATAAAAATAAGCCTATCAATGAATGCCACATAATCCTAACTCGCGACATGACACCCATGTGGTGCCCACATGGTTATTCAAGTCACGCTACCTCATCGACATTTGGTAGCATGACCCAAGTTGTCAACCTGTTCCTGATTGGCCACATTATATATATTCCTTGTCTATCTGAGATGTGTATACATTAAGCACAAGGATTAAAACTATTACAAATATATTTGTACCATGTGGGTCCCCCCCTGTGCACTGCCTCATCCTAGAGATTAAACCCCAGGAATTCTTCTTATACCCTCCGATTAATTCTTCTAAGGTAAACCTTTCGAGATTATGTGGATCACCATGGATCCTACTTCCAACATGTCCCAATAACTTAGTTTCTATTATGTGCTCTAATCCAGCCTTCCAGATCATTCCTACCATACCCTTTTGTGACGCATGCAATACAGGCGGGGTGACCTAGACCTCTAAATTTCCAGGGTGATGTCGACAACCTATGAGGCTTCCCTGCTCGAATCCAATGAGTTTATTAACCGCCCATGTCATGTCCTAAATGGGATAAAATATTAGGAGTTCGTGCAATGCCTCTACTTGAAACCTCTAGTTAAATCCTCTTTGACATGTGTGGCTATAAGAATTTAGATCTCCAACTGTAATGTTCCTAAATTAGGTTCAGCTAATTGGAACATTAATTTTTCCTTATTTATTTTGTATTTCATGATTAATGAATAAATTGTGAAAGAGGACATGTAAAACTCCTAAAAACTAAGAATAAATCAATGCCTATGTGAACAAAGACATATCTGGCTATTTAAATTATATCTTGCACGTGTGAAAGGGGCTAAATCACAAGAGGGGATCCTATTTGACCAAGTCAAACAACGCAGTCTAGATGGATTGAACCTCTTTGAGGGACATCACAGTTCTAGAAGGAGGTTGTAATGGGAAAGGGGTTAAGTGATTCAAGGTGGTTCATGGTTTGGAAAGATTCCTATATTATAAAAGGAAGAGGAGGGAAACAAGGAAAAGGTTGTTGAAGATATTATTTCTGAAGGTCTGTCTGCTTAGACATCCCTTGTTGGGCATTCCTGTTCAGGAATCCCACCTCCTTCCTTGAGTAGCTCTTGGAGGAGAATTGTGCTAAACTTCTCCACTATCAGGCTTGGGCCAAGTTTCACCTTACATTACAGTGCTACTCCTATTGAGGGTTGAGATGTCTTGTGAGTTGCAACAAGTGGAGATCTAGATTTTCTCAGATCTAGATGATAGAAGTGGCTCTTCTCAATGAGTGTGTCATTTAACCTCCTGGAAGAGTTCATTTCCTGAGTATACTTCAGATGTACATCTTTGAATTAGGCCATTTCATCTTAAGAATATACAACGTTGTTTCTCTCCCTAAGACAACGTTATTTGTAGATCTACAACTGCAGGGTGTTCTGCTTGCATTTTGGAGGAGAGATCTCCGGTGATTGGACTCATCCTTCACTATGGTGATCCATAGATTGGCCAACCAATCTATGTTCTATTTCAGATCTGATATTTTACATTTCCATGATTCAGTGATTTTTTGAATCATTCTTCAGATCTACATTCTTAGATCTCAGATCTACTTCCAGTGCTTCATGTTTTGAGCAAAACCCCAAGGGGAATGTATAGATCAGCTCTTCTTGTACATGGATATGTATTGGATCTATATTTTTAAGTACTGATATGATATAGATATGAAGAATCAATAAACTACTACTTCAGCCCTGAAAATTATGCTGTCATTGTTATGCAGTCTTTTTACATGGTTGTACCACCTCTTTCTTGAGGATTTCTTTTGTATTATTTTACTCTTATTCTATAAAGTTTATGAGTTATGCCCCTGATATTATTTATGAAATTTCACAAGTTATTTCATTCACGCCCTTCAGAAAATAATGCTCACATGCTTCAGTAAATTCCTGCACAATTCTAGTCTTGGGAAATCAGGGTTTTCTAGCCTAGTTAGGAGAGGAGGAATTGTATAACTTAGAATTTTTTTTTTATTTTTTTTTTGAAATTTGACATGGGAGTCCCTCATAATCCTATATATCATATCCAGTGGATTTCCCATATTATTTGTACGCATATCTCTAAATACACACGTTTTATGGCCTAAATCCTCACTTTTCCCCACCTTTTTCCTTGTAAAACATTGTATAAATTTTCTGCTATATATTTTACTAAATTTTAAGTGTTTTAACACCTGTATGAGGTACATGGATGTATCTCCACATTGGTAATAACTCATATTATTCCCAATCTGTAGTTGTTCTTGAAAAAGGGATATTATAGTGGTATCAGAGCAAGATCTTTGGCTCAACCTGTGGCTTCAAGCCAAAGTGCTAAATACTTGATGGAGGAATACTTAAAGATATATATATGGAGTCTACAGATGTCCAGGTAGCCTCTGGATCTCATCCTTTTTTCAAAGGTGACATATCTAGTAAATTCCCCTACAGTCAATCTCTGGAATAGAATTTTGATATTCCTGAGAAGGGAAATTTTTAGTGGTATTACAGCAAGGAGAAAGGTCATAATTATGAATAATATGGATTTATTCTCATCATATTTCAGATCTAAGAAGAACCTCTCTAAGGAGGTTGAACAAGAAGAAGAAAGAAGAAGTAGTGAAACTCCTAAAGCGTTTCAAGAGCAGAAAGATCTTCCGATCAAATCTACAAGATCTATACATGAGGAAAATTATGAATCCTCATCACATGTATATGTGAACTCATCCATATCACCTAAGCTTCGAGGTTATGTCAATAATTTCTTCATTGAGAGGAAGAAAGAAGGTGTGAGTTTGTTTTATGCCTTGCCTAGGGCAAGCTCTCCTTTGAATGAAGGGAACTCTTCTCAAGAAGGAATCATGGAGATTCCTCCTTCATTAGATGACCAATATCTATGGTCTCTTGTGGATGATGAGGCAATTTAAATTATTGGAGAGGAGAAGGAGAAGGCGGGAGATAACGCAGTCATGATAATGACACCTCAAGAACCTCATGAGGATGAAGTTGGAGAACTTGCTCCAGGGGAAGAAACTCTTGCATTCTTGCAAGGAGTTCCAAAAGATCTCACACATGGAGATCTTGATACAACACAAGAGAAACATGCATCATCATTTTCAAATGATGAAGTCTTTAATATAGAAGGAGAAAGCGAGGAGGAAGAGAATCTCAAGAAGAAGAGAATATACCCTTCTTTGTTTCAAGGGTTGGAAGAACAAAGAAGGTAAGAGGATCCATGCAGCAATGGTAGGGGAAAATATGTCCACCTACATTCACATTCTTCTCTATGCCTTGATGCCTCTTTGTAAGGAGGCATTCCACCAGGAAGACCTCCTGATTGGAGGAAAACTAAAGTTTTCTCTCAACTATGGGCAGCATTTGCATACTTGGCTAATGAAGGAGCCTTGGGAGAAGCAAGCATGGTGTAGAGGATCTTTCATGAATTTAGAAAAGAGGTAAGCAATTTTCTGAATAGGACATTGTTATCTTCCATTCATTCATCTACGGAAATGAAAGATCAAAAATATATGATGGTATGGATATGAGGATACATGAAAAAACCATATCTTTGGGGCAGACCATGGTCTTCTCACGTACAAAAGAGATTTCTGAACATGACAAGAGGATCTTAATACTCTTGCATGCATGGGCCAAATTGAGGAAGTATTGGAGGACAAGAACTTTCCAAAGGGGAGTTGATTTCCACATGCTTCAATCTTGTCTTAAGGAATATCGGCTGCAAGGAAGGTAGCAAACGAAAGTTTATGGGACTCCAACATGTGACCTTGGAATCAAGTATGTCAAAGAGGAGAATCATGGCATGATATGGGATGCATTTCAGACATCTACAGCGTTATCATTCTTGGGGAGCCTAGATCCTTATTGGGATTCCCAAATTTTGATGGAGTACAACAAGGACCCTTTCACATGTGAGGTTCTTGATGGGAAGGTAATGGATGGGATGTATAAGGTAGTTGGAGGAGTCATTTATTTTCATGCTCAGATTTATTTGGTTAAAGGATCCAAGCTCAAGGAGAAACTGCTGAATGCAACCTATGAGATCATGCTTTCCAAACCCACTGGTTTCATTGGAGCGTATCATATTATCTTGGATGGATTCATGTGGGAGAATTTCAAAGAGGAGGTGCACTCTCATATGAAGAAGTGCATGGACCATTTGTTAGATGAGGAGGAACATAGCTCATGGGAAGAATTATCATCTACACCTCCTATTCATTTAGTGTGAAAGGAGGCTCATCCATGAGCAACCTTGCTGATTTTAAACAAGTGTATGACAAATATTATATTGCTGAATCTCATGATGTATACTTGTATTTTTCTAACACTCATTTGCAGGGATTTTCTCCAAGAGGGAGCACTATTTATGATGGGCCTCATGGGCCACTTGAGGCCATGAAATTTATTGATGTTGATCATCCTTTGGAGGATCTTGGAGGGGAGATACACTTTCCATGGTGTGACTCTTTTACACCAATCATAAAGCACCTTCTCCAAACATGCAAGAAGGATGGGGCGGCAAGAAAGTGTTGGAGGAAACACTTGTCATCTTCTATTCCATGGCAGTTGAGGGTAAAACTGCGTTGGTTGAGCTTGAGGAGGCATCTTCCTTCTCCTTTATCATATGTGGCAGCTAGCATGATCTTAATCATGATTCGACATGCTGAAGATGTTCCTATTCTTGGGAACATGGTTGGAGGAGAGACACATTTCTGGAATGTGTCCTTGGGGAAAGGGGTTTCCCACATTCTTTGCACTACATGTTCTAGGGGGAGCATGGGAGACCATATGGCCACTATAGCACATTTCTTGTCTCTTTATGATGTGGACCATATGATTGTATATAGCACTTGGAGCATGCCTCTCATGAGGATTTGGGAGGAACTTCACTATGAGTTACCATGCTGGAAGGTAATTCATTTCATTTGGATGATAACATGGAGGTGGAAGACCTTAATTGATGGTGAAATTCCCCATTATGACCATCACTTCTATCTTGATGAGGCCATGGATCAGTAAGAAGGTTTCCATATAGAACTTCCTTTACTTCATGATGAGAGCTATTTGGTTTATCTACCAAAGGCCACTTTGCACACTTGGGAGGAACCATTAGGAGATGGAATTATTGCAGAAAATTTGAAGCAATGGTGGAGACTGTTGAAGGAGGAGGCCACAAGAAGAAGGGGGTAGATTTTGTAGTACCCTTGTAGTTGCTTGAGGACAAGCAACATTTGGGAGGGGGAAACTATAATGTTCCTAAATTAGCTTCAGCTAATTGGAACATTAATTTTTCCTTATTTATTTTGTATTTCATGATTAATGAATAAATTGTGAAGGAGGACATGTAAAACTCCTAAAAACTAAGAATAAATCAATGCCTATGTGAACAGAGACATGTCTGGCTATTTAAACTATATCTTTCAGGTGTGAAAGGGGCTAAATCACAAGAGGGGATCCTATTTGACCAAGTCAAATATTGCAGTCTAGATGCATTGAACCTCTTTAAGGGACAATGCAATTCTAGAAGGAGGTTGTAATGTGAAAGGGGTTAAGTGATTGAAGGTGGTTTAGGGTTTGGCAAGATTCCTATCTTATAAAAGGAAGAGGAGGGAAACAAGGAAATTTTTGTTGAATATATTATTTCTGAAGGTCTGTCTGGTTAGACATCCCTTGTTGGGCATTCCTGTTCAGGAATCCCACCTCCTTCCTTTAGCAGCTCTTGGAGGAGAATTGTGCTAAAATTCTCCACTATTAGGCTTGGGCCAAGTTTCACCTTACATTACATTGCTTCTCCTATTGAGGGTTGGGCTGTCTTGTGAGTTGCAGCAAGTGGAGATCTATATCTGCTCAGATCTAGATGATAGCAGTGACTTTTCTGAGTGAGTGTGTCATTT
Source organism: Pinus albicaulis (assembly GCA_034641835.2). Taxonomy (NCBI): domain Eukaryota; kingdom Viridiplantae; phylum Streptophyta; class Pinopsida; order Pinales; family Pinaceae; genus Pinus; species Pinus albicaulis. The sequence continues at coordinate 603,699,376 of CM076571.1, read as the reverse complement.
AACCTCCTAGAAGATTTCATTTGCTGAGTATACTTTAGATCTACATCTTGGCATCAGGCCATTTCATCTTCAGAAGCTACATCATTATTTCTCTCCCTAATACAACGTTATTTGTAGATCTACAGCTGCAGGGTGTTCTGCTTGCATTTTGGAGGAGAGGTCTCCGGTGATTGGATTCATCCTTCACTGTGGTGATCCATAGATTGGCCAACCAATCTATGTTCTATTTCAGATATGATATTTTACATGTTCAAGATTCAGTGATTTTCTGAATCATTCTATAGATCTGCATTCTTAGATCTCAGATCTACTTCCAGTGCTTCAAGTTTTGAGCAAAACCCCAAGGGGAAGTATAGATCATCTCTTCTTGTACATGGATCTGTATTGGATCTATATTTTTATGCATTGATATGATATAGATCTAAATAATAAATAAAATACTGCTTCAGCCTTGAAAATTATTCTGTCACTATTGTGCAGTCTTTTTACATGGTTGTAGCACCTCTTTCTTGAGGATTTATTTTGTATTATTTCACTCTTATTCTATAGAGTGTATGAGTTATGCCCCTGATCTTATTTATGAATGTTCAGAACTTATTTCAGTCACACCCTTTAGAAAATCACGCTCACATGCTTCAGTAAATTTCTGCACAATTCTAGTCTTGGGAAATCAGGCTTTTCTAGCCTAGTTAGGAGAGGAGGAACTGTTTAACTTTGCAAAAAAAAAAAAAAATTCCTGAAATTTGACATGGGAGTCCCTCATAACCCTAGCTATCATATCCAATGGATTTCCCATCTTATTTGTACGCATATCTCTGAATACACACGTTTTAGGGCCTAAATCCTCCCTTTTCCCCACCTTTTGCCTTGTAAAACGTTGTATAACTTTGCTACTGTATATTTTACTAAAGGTTAAATTTTTTTACACCTGTATGAGGTACATGGATATAGCTCCTCATTGTTAATAACTCAAATTATTCCCAATATGTAGCGATTCCTGAAAAAGGGATATTACACTAATGACCTGAATTCATCATTATTTAAGCACTCGAACACCATGCTTGGCCACAAGATATAATAGATTCTAATTTGTTTCGTTCTGAAGTCATATACTCTGAACTAGAGGTTATCAGCCTCATGTGCTTTATTAATTATTAACTTCAAGGAAATATGCCTTTACCTTGCTCCAAGTGTATCTCGCTTTATATACATATAACGAGTGTACAAACCCATCTAGGCTAGAGCTCTTGTGAATTTTCAAGACTCATTCATGGGCTTTAATATGCCATATGTTTGTGTCTGTGTGTGTGTGTGTGCGTGCTTACGCATATGCATATAAGTAATTATACTATCTCTTTTAACCTCTGTATAAGTAATTAACCACTCATCCTACAACCTATAAAAACATGTGTATATTTATATAATGGATACATAAATATACATATTATTATCACTCCTAGTTTATGTATAAATATCAACCTAAATAACCAAACATGTTGATGTAGGCATTCATTGATTAACAAATTTTGATCCATCTCTTCATACACTAGCCACTCAAACTATTTTAGAAACTCAAATAATTACAAAAGTTAAACCATCCTTAAGAAAGTATTCATGGAACATTTATGTACAAAAAAGAACATTCCTTATTATCAACATGTGCAAATCAATGATATAGAGACCAAATATTACAATAGGTCTACACAAATAAATTACTCATTTACAAATATTTCAATCCCTTCGTGTGCAGGCATGCTTAAGTTATTTCAATATTATTACATCCATGAGTAATGGACCATTTCACATGATATTTATACAATCATTTACATTCTTCATATATGCAAGAACACCAATCTACATCATTAGCATAACATTATTTCCATGAAGTTGACAGAGACAAAGTAATAAAATCAAGCACAAAACATAAGAGTGAACTTATCTTATAAGAGACATGGAAGCTAAAGTGGGACTCTAACTCTCCACCCAACCATAGACGAGCTACATCCATAGTTACTTGCAGTTGTCACCCTCGAGCTAGATTCCAGTGCTTGAGATGGAGTGGTTTTGAGGATTTTCAATCAACAGGAAAGCTGAAACAGAATACCACATGACCACACTACATTCATCCACCGACTACACATATTATCATTTAGTATTTTCAAGAATAATTACATCCATACTAGGATACCACGGTGCCGAGATTTTTTAGTTCACATTCAAGGGAAGGTCAGTGGATAATTTATTATAAGAGAATAGAATCCATTTTGACTAGGTAATTCTTCAGCGAGAGCATGTACCAGTGTTATTGGCACTTGGTGGTTTATCAGTTCCTCGAGTACATGAGTTTTTCTCTCCTAGCCAATGGTTCATTAATCCACAAGCTTCTAGTGATTCTTTAGCCTTTAGGCAAGCCACTTCTCTCGACAAGGTTTTTCAGCCGACAAGCCTCCTTGAAGTTTCTTCAGCTAGTTCACTTACTCCAGAACTCGACCATTGCGTGTTTTGATCACTACTCCGCTAACTCTCTTACTTTGCATAGGTGGCGGAGTGAGTTCTCTACGTCTCCACTATGCAAATGTGAAAATATGATTTATCCCTCTCACAAACCTATTTTCATGCTTTTCCACAGACCAACCATCTGTATCTTTTAATCCTCCACATGGTTAAATTTCCTTGGACATCATAGCCCATTCTTGTTACTTAATTTTTTGTCCTATTTTCTTGTTGTTAGAGGTAAAGGACAGTTGGGCATGTCGTTTTCTTATTTATTTAAATTTATTTCACATTCATCCCATTAAACTTCTCAACCAACCCATGGATGATGCATTTAAAATCACTGTTTCCTCAAGCAATCTTCCTTCCCAAGCAACTGGAATTTGTGTCCCCCTTCTCTCATCCTTTGATTCATTACAATTTATTTACAATAAAAAAACATTAACCAAGTAACATCACACAAAAGCACACCAATTACACATGTTTACATCCCATCACCTAGTTCAAAAAGAAGGTAAACATATCGTTATGGTAAAAATTATGCATTTTTGCATTGCCCACCACTCAATATACTAATGTATAAATTCATATATTCATGTTTCCATCCCCAACCCTCCCCTTAACCCTCAACAAATGTACACCTCGCACCACCTCCCACAGTCTAATCTCCCTATACCCCATTTCCCTCCCACAATCTAATCTCCCTATAAAGTATAGGTATAAATATATTTGAACCCTATTTCCATATTAATATCATACAAACATATCTTTATTTATTAGAGAGTGTGAACGTCAAGCTGCACAAATGAAAGTGGGTATAGAGCACCCACACCCTCATAAATCAGCATGCGGTCATAAATTGATTATAATATTTTTTACATTTCATCTACGGATAAGACTTTTATAACCATGGAAAATTTGAAAAATAAAATAAATATGATTTTGATAATATTTTAAAAAATCAATACAAAAAAACAAAATAATATGATTAAAAGTATCCATATTTATTCAATTATATTTTAAGTATGGTCAACTCATTTTTATGATGTTGACGATGAATAACATCTATTAAAATGAAACTTGATTTAACATCCATTAAAATGATAGTTGATTTATCAATGGTTCAAAATAATAATAAAATTACCAAAATTTCTTTCAAAATATATTTACAAAATAAATAAATAAAAATCCCAGTTACCACAATTTTTTATATATAAAAAAATAAAAAATAAAAATCTATATCGTAAACAAGCGTTTTGGAATCACAATTTGATGCCAGAATAAAAAAACAAATTAAAAAAAGGACAAACGCGTGTTTTATGTTTTTCCTTTTTTCAATATATTTTAATTGAGTTTTTACCTTCAGTTTGACTAAAAATGGTTGGATTTAATTTTATAAAAAAAATATTATATCTTAAATTTAAGTGGATATATATATAAACGTCTCCTTTACAAAAAGAAGTTTCTTTTAATTTTTAATTAACCAAAAACAAAAACTCGGACAAGCTAAATTTTAAATTAACAAAAAAACAAAACCTCACGCAAACTATGCCAATCGATAACAGACAAATTTTATACTTATTATCAGATTTTTCATCTATTCCAGTGATGTCTTAGTCGAATAATTTTCATTTGGTTAAATAATTTTTCTATTAAATTGAAAAAATCAACCACTAAACAACTTCTCGTGTCTTAGTTATATACACTCGTTTTCTTAAATTAAATTAAATTAAAAGAAAATGAACATACTTTATGTCATATCCTACATGTGATTTCTCTCATATCATGATTCTGACCTAATCTTTATGAATAGACTTGACAGATATATTTGCCTCGCTAAAACGGCACTCAAATTTTAATGACTATCCTTATGTTAGAGGCATTTGATATAACATAAACCATTAATATCTTATGATAAACAATAGTGACGTTATGAGTGAAGTATTGAAACCAATTATAACAGCAATTCGACATTGGATGATGTAATTGTTGAAATCATGTATGTGGTTAGTTTTAATGGAGTTGGAACTTTAAATGTTTATGTATTATTAGTGATATATATATTTTTAAATGTCCATATCCACTATTTATATATCATTGATATCATCCAAAGGTTTTCCAGCATTGTCTTATTGATGATTAACCTTCGGAAACTATGATTGTTATTTGAAAATGAAGTTGTGGATTAGTGGGGTGCAAGTGGATTTTTTTAATGATCATTATCATATGATAGTGTTATGATGAGAAATTATGGAGGCCTGAGCCTTCAATCACATCACCGACCTCAATGAATCATTGAAAATTTGAATTTTATTATGATAAACGACCTTTGTCCCCTACTATCATACCACGTATTAACATATCCGTATAGTTGTATGAGGTAATTCCACGTATTTTATTGTACTTAGGGACCCATAACTTATGAATATTTCCTCGTCCATATAAAAAAACATGGGCTGAAAATTCGTGAGTTAAAATGAAGTTACGTACCCCAACATTTTAATGATATATATTTAAAAATAGAGATTTTAGTCACTTGACTAATGTTATGAAGATTTTAATAATGGAAATATGAAAGAAAATAAAAATTACAACATAATAATAATTTTATTTTACTATGGAAAACCTAGATTAAGCATCGATTATTTTTTTATTATGTTTGATTAAACTTGCTCAAGATTTCCAAGTGGATTTTCACCACTTATCTCCAAGCTTACTATAATCGAGTATTTGATGACTTCATTACACATCAAAGTTTATGCATAGAAGATGGTGACGGGTGAACGAAACATCGCCTTGAAACCACCATTATTAGCCTTAACACAATGACTCATTTATGGAGTCAAAGGTCAACATAAAAATCTTCCCTTCACCAACAATATATTCTTTCCTTTAAGCAACTACTTTAAGGTCAACATAGTAATCTTCCCTTTAAAACTTCTTTTGCCAAAACTTTTTCTTTGCTTTAAGAAATTATTTTACAAACACTTCACTTGATAATTGTTTGTTTTTTTTTTAAATATTTTTTTCATTGTATTTATCTTCAAAATTTAATCCATTACAAAAAAAATAGATAATTACATATAATTATTATTTTTAATTTCATTATAGTAATTTGAAAGAACAAATACAACTTCCCATATATATTTAATCTCATGAAATGTTATGACCCTATTAAGCCAACTTGAATGATATTCTATTATGCTTCTTCAAAAAGAATCCATCTAGCTCCTTTAAACAAAAATCCTAAATTAAGTGTTACTTAAATTTGAGGCAATAAGATAAGAAATCCATTAAAGATGATATATTATGTTTTGAGAGTCTCTCACTATCATTATTTTACACAATTTAGTGAGGAAACTTAAGGAATCCAATAGTAAAGGGAAGAAGCCTCTCCTTGATTTCTTATAGCATGCGCAAGACTCAAAGAAAATGATAAATTTACTTGTCCACCACAATGTTTGATCATAACCATAGGTACTTGTTCTAGATTCTACTCCAACCTAGACTATGAGGCCATTGGGGTGAAGAAAATAAATCTAGAAACAATCATCCACCCAACCTAATTAATCTGAAGCCTTACCAAATTGCTCACCACACAGCACCCCAACCAATCGTTCATTCGACATAGCCATCACACTCTCCTTCCATGTCCCCACACAACATAAGGAAGACATTTCCCTTCTTTACGTAGTATCGTACGAATATTCTTCCCTCCAATGGCCTTTCATGTGTGTAAAAGAAGATAAATTTTATGTTTTCCTTCCAGAAAAACACAATAGAAATATATATTGGTTTTTAACCACTGAATCAACATCATTTCGTGTATGTGTTTTAGTCTTTGCATGATTTATATGCACCATCAACATAAGGGAATATTTGGGGGGTTGTTCAACACCCTTCCGTTCGAGGGTATGTAGGGGATGAGAGCCCCCCTACATGAGGTTAGGGGAAACACTCTGAAAGAAATTTTTTGGGTAACTTTTTGCATATCTTTTTGTCACTTTTTGGCCCACAATTTTGCTAAAAGAAGTTTTTTGGTTCATGTTGGTTTTTCCCATGGTTTTGTAGTTTCAGTAATGGAACTACGAGTGGAGAGGAAATTCATGTATTTTGTGGGAGATATATTTATTGCAATATACTTTACAAAAATATCAAATGAAAAAATATTGTTTCTTTTCTCGTGTTTAGGTTTATAAGATAAAATATTTATGTCAATTTGTTTGTTTTCCCCTATATCTTTTTGTTTTATTAAAATATGTTTGTAGTGATTAATTGTATATATTTAAAACCTACATTTACCATCATATCATATTAGGCTTCAAGGGGATGACTTTGTGGCTAAGGGGTTTATTTTGAGCCTATGATAAATCCTGTTATACTAGGACATTTATGGGAGTGATTCTTGTGGTAAAAGAAATGTTGAACAATTAAAAAATAATGGTCAAGAAATTTGATAGGATAAGTGTTCAAATATGGAAGCTCAAAATTAGGAATATTTTTTGGTGGATAGATATTAGTGGATTTCTATTGTTCCAGGTATTTCACCGACATGGATGTCAATATAATATTGGACAAAGTTGTATTGGATGGAAACAAACATAGTATGATTGTGTCTTTGTTGATGGAGCTAGAAATCTGTCAACTAAGGAGGTGTCTCCGATGCAAAGTCCCAATTATAGCTCACATCGTTTGGAGTAGCAGCCCCAATAGGAAATATTGTTGATTTCCATTGAACCTAAGGATTTTCCTTGGCTGCAATTATTAATATAAGAGGTTATACAACATTCTTCAAAAGAAGAAAGTAATTTGAGATTGTGAGGAATACAATTGTAGTGTTTAGTAGGTACTTTCGTGACAAGGGAAAAGAGAGTGAGACTCTCAAAGAAAAATCATAGTTCTATCCTAAAAGAGACACACAAGATCATAAGAGGATCATTAGTTATCCTAGAAAGTAGTTCACAAGACACCCACGATCATAAAACCAAATACAACACACCTTCAACAAGATAAGTACCAAAGCCACCAAAATAGTTCAATTTCCTTAGTACATATGAAAAAAATATATACCATAAATATATAAAGAATATTCCTAGAATATTCATAATACATGGATAAAAATTTGTTGGCTCATTTAACTTCATATATTAAGTGGAAGTGCCAAGTTATACAAGTACAATGCCACTCTAGCCCCAATAGTGGAACATTAAGTAAGCACTTGCTCCTCCAAGGAAAGATCTTCTCTCCTATGCCAAGTTAGAGAAGCCAAGGTGAAAGCTCAAGTCCCAAATGTCCCTCTACTTGAGTTATGAGGGTCTATTTATAACAAATGAGGTGACTCTTCACCTCCCTCATGACTCTTGTGTTTATACAATGATGTTTAGAATTATTGCATGGCCTTTGAGCTTCTATATGACTTTTAGAATTCTTACATGACCTTTGAGCTTCTATATGACTTTAGAACTCAATAGTGGCTCTTCATATTCCAGTGTGGGACCCTTAGTCATCCACATATTTTACATTTTCTCATTTTGGGAAATTTCACAATTACATTCCAAAAATGATGTGATATAACACGTTGACACATGTGAATCCTTGATATGGCTATTGACAGTGATGACATGGAACTTCATGATGATGTGGCATTCACAAGATTCTCCTTTTTCTTCTTTATTTGAATCTTCATGATGGATCTTGCATGTGACTTGTAATATTTCTCCAAGGGGCTAATTGATATGGAGTCTTCATGCAATTCTAATCTTTGATATTCTATTGAAAGCTAGTGTCTCTTCATCTTCTTTCTCTATGATATCTTCATGGTTCTAGCTTCACAACTATCTTTCAACATACTATTCTTCTCTTCCTCTCCAAGAATCATCTTGTCACGTAAATATATAGTACCTCCAAGTGAAATACACTAATGAAAAGACAACATCATTCCAGAAATATCCCAGTCTAACATGATTCTTGAAAACCATTGGTTGACCTATAATTTGGTACTAGAATGAGAGGAAATATCAAGGATTATGTAGTGTAGAGTACTAAAGGCCATGAGTGAGGGATTGAGGCTTCAGATTGGGCAATGCGTAGTTCTATAAGCTTCATCAGTAAGACTTGTTAAATTTGGAAAATATGGCCAAAATCCACATTGCATTTCTCATATGATGAAGATGCTATTTTGTTGGATTCCTATTTCGGAGAGGTGGAAGATGCATCTAAATATGATCTTGTTTGGACGAGTAGAAGTTGGATTTTGAATTTATTTCTCACACATGTGAAAATTGTCAAGGTCGGCCATAATTGTTATGTAGGCTCAAAAGCCCCAAAATATGTGTCACCACCCCTCATTGATGGATATAAAAAGGAGAGACTCAGACTTCATTTGGACATCATCTCATCTCACATTCTCTCTCCTTTTCATTGGTTTGTATAGTCTAAAGAATAAATTCTCTCCCCTCTGCACGTGTGAAAGGGTAGCTGTAATTTTAAGATTGTTTAAGTGTTTCTCCAACAGTATAGACCTTGGTTCAACTCTTATTTTCTGACTTCAATTTTTGGGACGAAATCTGATTTTGGGAGGACAAGTTTGGTAGCATGTAAACAGAGGAAATATGGGTTGTTTTACTGAAGCATTGACTGCGGATTTTACCATTGAGCTGACTAGGTTTGACTGAGAAATTCAGAACTATTTTGGGCTTCTTTGACTGTTCTTTGAGGCTAAGTTTGACTGGGTTTGACTGAGCTCCATTGGGAGGAATATTTTTTGTTTGACCAGCATTGAATTTGCTGGCTAGGGAATCCTCTTAACTGCTGTAAATTGTACTTTCTCTCTCTACTAAATTTCAAGAATAATAAGAAGATTTGATCAAAGGGTTTTCCCTAGATTGGGGTTTTCCACAGGAATCTGACCAATTATTGTGTCTTCTTGTCTTGGCTTGTCTTCTAGTTATTTATTTATTCTCTATAAAAATTTATTTTCAATGTTAATGTGATTGATAAACATGATATTAAATTGGGATAATAATAAAGATTTAAGTAAATTTCTCTCTACATAGAACATACCATCATTAACTAAAATTAACATGGTATCAGAGTTGAGGTGAAGACAATGGCCAATCAAGAGGGAGAAGGGAAACCACTGAAGGTTTATTAGACAAGGACAAGGGTCAATCTCTTCCTCATCATACATCAAATATGATGAAAATCTCAATGATAAGTTTGATTTTCATCCTTGGAAAATGTCTTTGGTTCTAACATTGGAGGAACAAGATGTTAAGGATTATGTGCAGGGAAAGATCATTGAGCCTCCATCAAATGCATCGACTTCCACTAAAACAAAGTATAAGAAAGGAGAAGCCAAGGTGAAGAATATCATATGGGATTATATTCAGAAGCACTTGGTTGCCTATATATTTGAGTTCGGCACATCTAAGGAGATGTATGATAAGTTCGTTAGCATGTTTAGGGCTATAAATGCTAATAAAATTCCCTTTTTAAATAAAAAGTTTAAGGATATCAATATGGACAAGGGAGAGTCCATATAATTCTACTTCATGAGTCTCACTGAAATCAAGAAAGATCTCTTATCAATTGGAGAGGTTATAGCTGGCCGAGAGCTCACTCTCATTGCACTTGGAGGTATTCCTAGGGCATGGCACATATTCAATACTATTATTCTCAATAATAATATAATTTCTTATTTTGATGAATTGTTGACGAGATGCACCCAAGAGGAGACAAGGATGATAGAGAGAGACAAACCCTCAAATGGAAATTGAAGTGAACCTATTGCCTTCACCTCCCATGCAAAGAAGAAGAATAATGTTGATCTGATAAATCAAGGTCAAGGAAGAGTGGGTCACAAAGGAAGGAAGGGTAGATGTTAAAATTGTAACAGATTTGGTCACTATGCTAGAGATTTTCATAATAAAGGGGACTCTCCCCGAGATGATGAAAACAAAAAAAATAACACCTTCAAAGGGAATGGAATTCAAAGGAACAACAAGTTCAAAAGAAAAGGAAAGAGAAAGGCTCCCTCTGATTGAAATGGAAATTTGAATGGTAAAACTTTCAAGAGGTAAAGGAATTCCACGTATGATGAATTTAATGTTGTTGATAACAAGAAAATGAAAATATTCTTATATCTACCTTCTTTGTTGCATCTCCTCTCGAGACCCTGGATAACTGGTTGATTGATAGTTGTTACTCAATTCACTTCATTGTATATAAAGAGGCACTCTCTGATTTAATTTAAAAGGATACAGATTTAGAAATTATCATTATAGAGAATGCCACCTATCTCATGAAAGGAACAGGGACCATGACCCTGCATCTAAATCAAGGGAAAGTCCTTTGTTTGCAATATGTGTTGTATGTACTTGACCTGAAGAAGAATATAGTGTCTATTTTAGCAATGGAAGACAAAGGATTCAAGGTGGCATTCATCGATGGAAAGGTACACATTTGGAAGAAGAATTTCAAAGAAGCATTCAATTTTGGTTTCAGGGTTGATACACTCTATCAAGTTGGATGAAGTCCATTAGGAACCATGATATGAAAAAAAACTCTTAAGTCTGAGTTATGGCACCGGAGTTTTGCACACCTTCATTATAAATCCTTTCTCGAAACAAGGAAGGTGGTCACAGGTATGCCCAATTTCAAAGATGATCATGAAGGTGTATGTCAAGGTTGTGCTGAAGGAAAGCATGTAAGGTGACTATTCCCCTAAAGTAACTCCAACACTTATGATATTCTACAATTGATTCAATCTGATCTATCTGGTATGTTTCCTGTAACATCCTTGGTTGGATGCTTATATTATGTTATTTTTATAGATGTTTTCTCCTACAAGACATGGATATACTTCTTGAAGAAGAAGGACGAAGTATTCAAATGGTTCACACCTTCAAGGCCTTGGTTGAAAATAAAACGGAGAAGAAGATCAAAATCTTGAGGACTGATAATGGTACCGAATATGAGTCAAATGAATTCAATGAATATTGTAGGGAAGATGGAACTAAGAGGGATACCACTACTTCATATATTCCCAAAAAAAATGGAGTTGCTAAAATAAAGAATAGAACCATTCTTGTAGTTTCCGGTGACATGCTTCATGACCAAGGTCTTCTGAATTTCCTATGGGGATAAGTTTCTAACACCACTTTGTATGTTCAAAATAGATACCCACATCAAGCATTGCACTCCAAAAATCCTAAAAAATTCTTCACTGGTAAGAAACCTGATGTTTATGATTTTTGAATTTTTGGAACTCTTGTATATTTTTATGTGCTGAAAGAAAAGAGAAGAAAATGGGATGCTTCTGGAAAGAAGGGAACGTTTGTGGGCTACAATGAATCCTCAAAGGCATATATAATATATGTGCATGGTCAAAGAGGAGTGGAGATATGTCATGATGTCACCATTGATGAATATGTTTCCCTTAGGAAGGTTAGAGATCTTCTTATCTCAAAGGAAGACAAAGAAGAAGAAGTAGGAATGTAGGAAGAACCGAAAGATGAACCTATCCCAATGTTGAAGGTCTGATGGATCCTATAGATCCACATTCTTCAAATAAAATAATACCCTCATGGATTAGAGACACTCTCGAAGATGCCAAGAGAAATATTTCTTCAAGGGGAACATTTCGTGAAAGCAATAAGCCGAATAGGTACCAAGGGTACTTAGTATCCATGAGCACCATTGTACATTGTGAGCCTAGAACATTTGAAGAAGTCATGAAGCACCAAGGTTGGAAGGATAAAATGAACGATTAATATGAGTCAATCATGAAAAATGATGTCTATGATGTGGTCCCTAAACCGAGGGAAAAATATGTTCTCACCTCGAAATGGCTCTACAAGATCAAGCATGGAGCTAATGGAAGTGCTGAAAATTTCAAGGCTAGATATGTTTCCTAAGACTTCTCGCAGAAAGAAGGAATAAATTATGATGAAATACTTGAACATGTTTCTGGCTACCCCACCATATGTTTGATAATTTCCCTTGTTGCATCACAATTATGGAGTCTACATCAGATGAATCTCAAGTCTACCTTCTTACATGGTTTGATCAAGGAAGAGGTCTATATGGAACAACCTCTGGGTTGAAAGTTCGAGATAGATATACCCACGTATCAAGGTTTAAGAAAACCCTCTATGGGTTGAAGAAAGTTCATAAGGCTTGTTATGAAGTTTGTCCTTACTCGAAGTGATGTTTATACAAACCTTTTATTTAAGGTTGATAATGACATGCCTCTCTTTCTGGTTCTCTAGGTGGAAATTCTCTTCCTGACAAGTGTTGACCATATTATTCATCAAAGTAAGAGGGATTTATCTATTGAGTTCGAGATGAAGGAAATAATACTGAGGCATTACCTCCTAGTCCTGTAGGTCTGGAAAAAGCCATGTGAGATTTTCCTTTCTGAAGGAAAATATATTGTGAAGTTTCTCGATAGATTTGGGATGGTGGACTACAAGTTCGTGACTACTCCGATGGAACTCAACTTTTAGAAGTTGTGTGTAATTACTGCTGGGATTGATTTCAAAAATCCTAAAGTGTATCGTTAACTCGTATGGGCCCTAATTTTCTTAGTGAACTCCCGTCCAGACATATGTTTTGCAGTGAAAACGTTGAGTCAATACATGGTTGAGCCTCATCACATTCAATGGATTCGTGCCAAGAATCTCTTGATATATCTCTGGGGAAAAATCTACCATGGGTTGAGATACACTACCGAGAGTATGAGGCTCCATGGATATATTGTTTTTGGCTGGCAAGGTAGTGTGTTGGATCATACGAGTACATCTGGATGTTGCTTCACTCTAGGTTCTGCTTCAGCAGAACCAAAAATCGGCTGATTTGAGCACCACCGAGGTTGAATACATTGTAGAAATTATGGCATGTTGTGAAGCTGTTTGGTTGAGGAATTTATTCAGTGAGCTATTTGGGCATGTGATGGATACCACCATGATCCTTTACGACAACCAAACTGGGATTCGACTTTGAGAGAATCCTATGTTCCACGACCGCTCCAAGCATATTGATACTAGGTACCACTTTATCCAGGATATGCTACAATGAGTCACTATAAGGCTCTATCACATTGGGAATGATGAGATGGTTGCAGATATTCTTATGAGTCCCCTAGGGAAGGTCAAATTATTAACCTTCATGAGAATGTTGGAATCGTGGATAGACCCTCTTATGAGGGTTCGCTTGAGTTGGAATTTGAGTTGTGGGAGCTCCAGGGGGCTTGGTGATAGATTATTAGAGCTATAAGAAACAACAGGGATAGCTTTTCCATACCTTGTTGCTGTACTATTTCCCCACCATTATTATATTGATCTTGTTCACCCTCTCTTGATCTATGCCTGGCATGCATCCTACCTATGTAGTCTAGGACTCATGGGAAGTACCTCCCATCCGACCAATGACTTTGGAAATGAGGATAGTGATCATATAATTACCGATGTATGCATCATGTATTGTCATACCACTTGATCTGGGATCAATTATGTTTGAGGTTTTTACCTCTAAACTGAATTCGGGTCAGTGGAGAGTGGAAAGGTCTTGTGACTCACTCTCGATCAAATATTCTTCATTATTTCTTCATAAAATAGAGCACACCTGGTAGAATAAAAAGACAAGATGTTTACATAGGACAACAAGATGGTACTTTATGGTACAGGATGAGAATATTGCACAAGTTGACAAATGGATTGAAGGTTTGAGTTCTCCGTAGTTGAGAGAGAGTGTTAAATTTAGTGACTATGTCCAAACTCCACTTTGCACTGCTAATATGATGGAGATAATCTTTTTTTTTTATTCCTATTTCAGAGAGGTGCAATATTGATCTAAATATCATCTTTTTTGGATGAGAAGAAGTTGGATTTTGAATTTATTTCTCACACATGTGCAAATTGTCAAGGTCGACCAGAATTGTTATGTAGGCTCACACGCCCCAAGAGATGTCTCACCAACCCTCATTGATGGATATAAAAGGGACAGACTCACACTTCATATAGACATCATCTTATCTCACATTATCTCTCCTTCTCAATGGTTCATACATCTTAAAGAGGAGTCAAGATATTCTCTCTCCTCTGCACGTGTGAAAGAGAAGTTGTAACGTTTCAGTCTGTTTAAGGGTTTTTGTAGTATCGTTGACTAGCGCTGAGTTGTAGATGCTAATATTCATAGGTGGGCTAATATTCCATTATTTTCCCAAAAAAAAGGTTCGCAAATTTCCATTTTTATAAAAATGAATTTTCCCAAATTTTATAGTATAAAATTATTTTACCTTAAAAATTGCCAATATTATATATTGTCTAATATAAAATAATTAGAAAAATAAACATTTTTACAAAATTATCATCAAACATTTTTAAAATTTGGATATTAGGGACTAGTAACATTTGCCAAGGTTTCTAAATTGTAAGATTAACTTCCATCCTTAAAATTTTCCCTAGCACTGACCTTCAGTCAGCTCTTATTTTATGACTTCGATTTTCAGGACAAAATCCGAGTTTGGTGGCATGTGTTAGTGTCAGTATTTTCATCCTTCCACCAATGATCAAATAAACTCCTTCATGTCATGTTAAGGGTCCCATTCTGAAATTTTTGTCATTCCATTAGGTCATCATGCAAAAATTTGGTCACTTGGTGCAAATTTAGGTCAAGCCTCACTCTTTTCAGAAATTTAATTACTTTTTGGCTAATTTCACCATTTTTCTTAGTGTACATCAATTATGAGTTGTTATCATCATTTCAGTGATTTCATCATGAATTTCATTCAATCAGAGTCTTCATTATGTTTTAAGGTTTTCAAGGTCCATGAAATCACCATTTTCATGCAGAAAAGGCCAACAAGTAAGAGAGTGACAATAAAAACATTTCATTATGAAAGTTTGATTTAAAAATTAATTTCAATTCAATATGCAATTTTATATTTCTTAATATTTAATATTTTCTCATGGTTCCAAGAAGCTGCATAGTCAAGATTTCAACCAACTAAATAATTCAATGTTCGAAAAATCCATAGCATTCAAAACCCATGAAAATATTAAATCCAAAGATCAAATTCAAAAGGTAAAGTGCAATGTCAAAGTTGTTTTTAAAAGGAAATATGGGTCCCAAAGCCAAATTATGAACATTCACCAAGTATAAAGGGTCGTCAAAGACCAAAAAGACTCTCATTTTCATCCTCATGCATTGATATCTCAAACTCACAAGTCAAAAATTGAATTTTGAGGGAGAAAGACAATTTTTTCCTAGGTGTTAGGCTTCTCCTTAAGGCTCTTTTCTTTTGACAAATAGGGCATTGCGTTTCTCCTTAAGGCATCACGCTTTTTCCAGCTTTCTTCCACCACTACAAATCTTCAGTGAAACTGCTCCAACCATAAAAAAGGGTGTCCTCAGTCAGTTACAAGTAGGTTACACTTCCTAAAGCCCTCCTTTCAGTTTATGATTATGAATTCATGGTGTAAACGCTCCTCATTCACTATTTCATGTCTTGAGCCAAAAAACTCTAGTTTTCACCATTGCAAGCCAGGGTTATTTCCCCTAGACCCTATCTTCCCTTCCCACACTCTAAAATCACTCTCCTTATCGCTAAATTACTTTATCCCTTATCCCCAAGTTCCTTTTCCTAAAACCCTTATCCTAGACTGCATTTTCCTAGGCAATCCCACCATATCCCTGTAATCAAATTCCCCACACTATCTCCTTAATTTTTTCTATCCTCCACCACTTCCCCAAGCTCCCTAAATCCCTTCCCCAATTACTTGAATTTTCCTATACTAATCCCAACTACCCTAACCTACTATCGTACCCCTTTCCCTTCCCCTTACCTAGGGTTTCAAAACAAGACAATTACTATGGAGGAAAGACATATTATGGAGGAGGGGATGAACATAGAAGAGGAGAGGAGACAACACAAAGTAGGCAGGATTTTGAGGCTTGAACCATCCAAAACTAGAGAATTTTTGGCCCGACCCATGACCATCAATTTCTTCAAACATGTGGGTTGTTTTGACTTCTGTGAAATGGTCCAAAGAGTACAACATCACCCTTGTTTGACCAAATTTTTGATCTCTATCCTCAAAGATAATCAAGTGACCATTGCAGGAGTAACCTTCACCATCCCCAAAAATACTATTGTTGCATCCACATGGATACCTAATGTGGGTGAGAATTGGTTTAAGGCCAAAGATATATATACCCAACATTTTGAACCATTTCTGAAGCCAAGGTACAAAATTGATAAAAATAAAGTTTTTCCTTTCAACCACCTACTTTACATATTTTCTCCCATGATCAAGATCATCATGAAGTATTTCACCTGTGAGAGTAGATTATCCAGACTATATGCCTATCACATCAGACTTCTCATGCATTTCACAAGGGTGAAATTTCTCAACATCCCTTGCTATTTAGATAGGAGTATTGATAAAATATCATACATAGTGCAGAATAGAGAATATGAACATCAGATGAAGAACCTCTTTCATCACTCTCTAATTAAAATAATTGTCCTTCATCATCTCAATCAGCTAAATATTTCATGGGATACATTTATTGAGAATGGTTCCTTCAATACTCCACCAACTCAGCCTCCATACGAATTCCACCACCAGCATCAGTGTCTAAAAAACAAACAGGGTCATCTAGCAAGGCTACAGTCAAAGAGGTCAAAGAAGTAAAAAAGGTCAAAACCTATCAGAGGGGACCTAGGAAGGCCTCCAAAACTCACCTTCAATTTGGTGTTGGGCTTCTACTTCAGGTGTTGTACTTTTGCTTCAAGTGTTGCGCTTTTGCTTTAGGCACTGCGCTTTTGACAGTTGCCTTATATTTTCAAAATTTTTCAGATTTCTCAGTTGTTGATATAATTTTTGAGTTTTTATTGATGTAATTCAACCTTGTATATTTAATTATGACCTAAATAGTTAGTAGAGGGTAGATACATTCGGTAAAAGTATATTTTTGGATAAATAAATTAGTTTCACCAAAGTTAGGGATGCATTTGTTGACCTCCCTAGTCTTTGGGTTTCCAGTTGAGCACTTTGTGGGTTAGATCCACAAGTCATGGATTTGACCCTTGAGCTGAGGAGAATCTATTTTGGTCTATATTATTCACTTCTTTTCTCATAGAAAGGGTTAGATGTTGTTGGATTGATCTTGGAACAATTTTTTGTAATCAGAATTTTGGCTAATAATAAGAGATTGAATTGCAGTTATATTGATGAAATTCATGTGGTAAATGATTTATCGTTGTTTTTTCTCTTGTTATGCAAATTCATGATGTATTTTAGCTCATATTCATTCCATTTCTACATGTAAATTTTTTCTAAGTCAGAAAGACGAAATACATTAAGTTTATGCTCTGTTTTGGAGGGATATTTACAGTTTGTTTCATCTTCTTCTTAGTAGAAAAGAATTCATATATTTTAAGTTCTTTTATTAAACACTATCAATCTAAACCATTACATAAAATATCCTCTTGTGTTTAATTCCTTACCTACCTTGCTCCATCAAATCCTTGCAATTATGATCCTTGTTTCCCCTGATATAATTCCTTCCTTGTCTTATTCACCATCCAACACCTCAAAAAATCAATGAATCAAACCCCTGTGCCACTATACCTAGCCTAATATCTCATTGATCTAGTGATTTTGGTTGAGATCCATTAGAGAGAGCCCCCTCCTGCCTAGTAGGGATAGCTACTTGGCAAAAGAATTGTTTGTGGTTACCTTTGCTGGCCTCTTCTCAGCCTCGGAGATCTGGTGGAGAAATAACATCTTGGCGACCATACTGGAGATCAAAGTGAAATATCTTTCCTATTTTTACCATTAGTTCTTCAAATTCTTTTCCTCTAGATGATAGGTCAAATATTTCGTTGAGGCTGATCTCAAAAATTTGAAGAGAACCAAGTTGCTGAACAATGAACATTTTGGGTTTGAGGAGATATAGTAGATGAAATCTTGATGCTCGCCTAGCCGATCTAGTCGAAGGTCGAGACAAGCATGTTTTGAAGCACATATATCAAGGTATAGAAATTTAGTCTTATTCAATTTCATTGGTAATATATTCTTCGCTACCTCTAAAAGTTTTATCTCTCGAAGACATACCTTTTGATTTAAAACTTTGAGCTATCTTTTTTTCGATCTAAGTATGAAACCTCATTATCTGATATATTATTTGACCCATTAGGGATTCTGAGATAAAAAAATTATCTGAGATAGATCTTACTTCTTTATAACTTGAAGAAAATTTACCTGTTTAAGAAACTGAGTCTGAATCAGGCTTTGACACTAAAATCTAGAGTCAATTCTGTAGACTTGAAAGTTTAGAAAACCAACTTCAGTACCAGTCAGAAAAAGCCATAATCGAATATCAACAAGAGTCAATACCCATCCCGAAACAATCACAGTCAGTTTTTTCTTCCTCATCTGGACCATCTACTTCATTATCTATTCAGTAAAATCTTCATATTGACACTCCTATAGTTCATTTATCAGGAATTATGGCCAGATTTTCACCCGTCATCTTACTAGGTCAAATCCATGCCTTATCACATGGATATGGCCAGAGACTCCCAATTTTTGATGAAAATTATTCAATCACTGCAAAACAACACATATTTAAAGTCACTAACTTTATTGACCTGGAAGAAGTAGATGAAGATGATGCTAAAATGAGAATCATAGTTCAGATTTTTTCTAGAGAGATTAAAGTATGGTTGAGATCATTAAATGAAAGCTCCATAACCACTTCAAATCAGTTCATAGCTCGCTTGGAGATAAATAATAATCCATTACAAAAAAAATCTGAATACAATAATATGAATAGAGAACCAAATGAATTAGTACAAGAATTCACTGCCTAATTCAACAGAGTATACAATTACATTCCCAATGAGATCAAACCTCCTACAGGGTTGGCCCTCTTGCATTACCTGGATGGTTTTGATCCAAACATGGCCTATCAGTTGTGAGAAAGGAATCTTGCTACATTATAAGACATGCAGAAAAATGCAAGTAGTGTAGAAGTTCATTTTTCCATTAAGAAGTGAAAATGAAGGGTGAGAGGAGAGCAACTATCAAAGAAGAAGCATATTCATCCTCTGATGTAAAATTGGACACCTTGATAAGAACAATAGAAAGGATGGTTGACATGATGTTTATGACCGAAAGGCAGCTAGAAACACAAGTCATAAATCCTAACTTCAGAGGATAGAAACAACAACCTCAACTCAGAATTAAGAAAAGAGAACAGAGGGAACCTGAGAAACCAACACAACCATAGAAAATTTAGACACCCTTACAGAAAAACTATGCTCAAGGTGGCGAAGAAGAAGAGGAAGATCATATTGTTTAATAAAACCACTTTTTACAGTTGATGGCCAACCCATATTTTTGACAGAAACTGAAGAGTATGTCGAGAAGATGGATGTGGCCAAGGATGAAGACTATATTCTAGCACAATATCATTATTTGGAGGTTGAATCTGATGATTATTAGCGAGGATACTTGAATTCCCTCAGCTCACAGTAGAGGCAATACACATTGAGGGGTAGAGATGTCCCAATAACTTCTATTGTGAAGCAGGGATCTCAACAAAAAGATACTCAACCAAAACATAATTCTCATGGTAATCGGAAGAAAGGAAAAGAACCTGCAAATGAAAGTCATAAAAAGGATAATCAGCCATATACAAGCTCACTGGGTAAAGAAAGGGACAACCAAAGGAAAGAAGCTACATCAAACGATCATGTCGACAAAAGAGATTTCATTAAAGAGGTAGGCAAGTCCAATCCTTTTAGCTTAGAAACTAAAATTTCCAAATTGAAAGTGTCAATACCTTTAACTAAACCTGTCAAGAATAATTAGTATAAGTCTCAGGTATCCAAAATGTTAAAAGTATACCCTTCATCTGATATACTTAATGTTGAAGATGAGCAACCTGAACTTATCTTTGGTCCAGCAATAGACAGTCATTTAGAGGATAGTGAAGTTCCCCCATTATATTTGAGTCTCAGAATCCACCAAAATGTCCTTCATAATGCCGTGCTCGACTCTGGAGCTTCCCACAATTTGATGTCAAAATCCATTATGGAGAAATTGGGCCTAGATATCGCTCGTCCTTACCATGGCTTCTATTTCTTTGATTCTAGTAGAGTCCATTGTCTGGGTCTTATTAAGGATTTATGAGTTCCCTTGAAAAAATTCCAGAAAAGAATGTCTTGATGGATGTGGTGGTGGCTGATATACCACCACAGTTTGGTATGTTGTTGTCTAGACCTTAGGGAGCGAAGTTGAGAGGCACTTTGCAAATAGACTTCTCTTATGCTACCATCCTAGTTTTTGGGCAATTGAGAAAGCTGTACCGAGAAATGAAGATGATATACATGATAACCAACAAAGAGAAGCATAATAATCATCCCATTAATGTTGTACACACAGATTTAGAATATTTTATTGTGTTCTATGATAACAGCTTGAATGACATAGATAGTCAGCTTGTAGAAGTAGAAGATGTTCCAGAAATTTCTAATTGTATCATAATGATTCTAGAGAAGCGAAAAGATAATATGCCAAGTACTTCAAAGCAGCCATTATATAAGGCAGAGGAAATTTCAGATCAGAATCAAGAATTAGACCGGAAAGTTGAGACATAACATAAATCAGAATTCCAACACTTGGATGATGAAAATGGTCTATGGACCATGGATTTTTATGGTGACTTGGGGAACGATGGGGGAGGAATTAGAATTTGGATCCACAACCGTCTTCATTAGCCTGGTAAGGTTCCTAAGAATGTTAGAGTGTGTTCATACAAATTGGATTTCGATTGTTCTAACAATGAGGAAGAATATGAAGCATTGATCACCGGTCTCAATATCTTGGAAAAGTTGGGCGTAAGAAGAATTTTAGTATATGGTAGCTCTGTACTTGTAATAAAATAGGTGAAATGGGAATACTAGGCCAAGCATCCATGAATTAGAGCGTACAAGAATGATGTACTAGATATCCTAAAGATGTTTCCCAAACGTACATTTTGAGCAATGCCAAGAAGTCAGAATTTCATGGCAAATTCACTTGCTACAACATAAAGTAATTTTAAAATCCCTATATATTCCAATAGAAAATTTTAAATCCATGTTAAAAATCGTCCCACTATTCCTGAAAACTTGTGGTATTGGAAAATATTTTGGGATGATAAGCAGCTAAAATTCTTTGCAGAATGAAGGATAATTCGAGAATTATTTCATTAACGAAGTTTATGACAAGGAAGATCAGGTAGTTGAAGCTGCCTAGGTTTAAATTTTACAACTGAAAGACAACAATATTCCAAGAGGTCTCATACCTTTGAGGTAATTGTTTGATCGAGATGATGTCACTCGGAAGCCAACATTGGTTCGTGTGGAAAAGGGTGCGGAGGATGTAAATATTAGAACAACGGACATACATAAAATGCTCAAATTGTCCAATTATTTATCTCTTGAGGTAAAGGACAAGTAAATTGATTTACTTTCAAAAATTTTTGATGTTTTCGCTTGGGATTATGCAGACTTAAAATTCTATAATAAAGATATAATACAACACACCATTCCAATTAAGCCCGATCAAAAGCCCTTTCAGCAAAAGCTAAGAAGGATCAACCTGAGGTTGTTTCCATCCATAGAAAAATAAGTGAACATGCTCTAAAAATCAGGTATCACTATTCCTATCAGGTTTTCTGATTGGATATCTAATCTAGTCATGGTAAGAAAGAAGACCAGTGAAATAAGGCTTTGTATAAATTTCATAAATTTAAACAAGGTGTCTCTTAAAGATAATTACCACCTTCCCTAAATGGATCACATATTACAGAGAGTGATTGGGGATTCGCGAATGTATTTTCTTGATGGATATTCAGGATACAATCAGATTTTAGTACATGAGAAATATCAAGACAAAACTACCTTCACTACACCTTGGGGTACGTTCAAATATGCAAAGATGCCATTTGGACTAAGGAATGTAGGGGGTAACTTTCAGCAGGCAATGGATATAGCCTTTGCAGATGAGAAAGATGTTTTCCTAGTGTTATGTTTAGATGATTTGATAGTTTCTCCCATTCCAATGATGAACACTTGTATCACTTAAGGATTTTTTTTCAGAAATGCAAGAAATTCAAATTCTCTCTTAATCTGAAAAATAGCCTTTTTTCCAGGAGGAGGGAAAAATTCTTAGTCACATCATCTCCAAGGATGGAATCCGAATTGACCCTTATTGGGTTGAGACAATTCAACAAATTTACTTTCCACGAAGCAAGAAATAAATTCAGGCTTTCAATGGTAAGATGAATTTCTTACGCAGATCTATTCCAAAATTGGCTGAGCACCTTCGAGAAATGACCAACATGTTGAAAAAGGAGAATGAGGTAAAGTGGTCTGAGGATGCCAAGAAATCATTTAACTCAGTTAAATTTTCCTTAACCATCAGCCTTGTTTTAGTTAGCCGAGATTATTCAATTGATTTTATCATTTTCTCATTTTCCTCTGAGCATACATTAGATGCAGTCGTGATGCAAAAAAAGGAGAAGGTTGAGCATCCCATAGAATTTTTCAGCTGAACTATTAGGGATGAAGCTCTTCGATACAATATCATAGAAAAACAGGCTTTTGCTTTGGTAAAAGTGTTGAAGGATTTTTGTGTTTACATTTTACACTCACATATTTTGGCTTATGTCCCCAATATAGCAATAAAAGATGTTCTTATGCAGACAGATCTGAAAGGTAGAAGAAGGAAATGGATAGCAACAATGTTGGAATATGACATTGATATCAAGCCCACAAAGTTGATCAAAGGTCAAGGTCTAGAAAAGCTCAGGGCAACGTCAAATTTGCATGTTCTAGACATCAAACTTATTACAACATTGTCCAATGAAGAAGAGGATGTCACTCTTTTATAGGTACCTGATATGTTTCTTTTGTCTCCTTGGTATTCTGATATCATATATGTTCTTTAGCATTTGAACCCTCCTCCACACATGACTAAGAGAGAGGATAGGTCTTTAAAGTTGAAAGCTTCCAAATATTTCATTTTGTACAGCACCATCTGTTGGAAAGATCCAGGAGGCATTTTGCTGAATTTTTTAGTTGAAAATGAAGCCCAAGAATTTAAGAATGGTTTTCATAAAGGAGACTGTGGGGGCCATCTGTTCTAGAAGACCACAAACAATAAAGTGTTGAGAGTGGGATACTATTTTCCAACTCTTTTGGCAGACTCGTAAAAAATAGTGATGAGTTTCCATTAGTGTCAAGTGTTTCAAGGTAAAAGAAAACTTCTTCCTTTACCTTTGCATCCTATTTCAGTACATGCATATTTTGAGCCATGGGGAATTGAATTCATCAAAGAGATTCATCCTACATCATCTGCACAACACAAATGGATATTAACAACCAATGACTACTTCACCAAATGGATCAAGGTGATCCCAACAAGGCAAGCAACAAATCTAGTAATTATTCATTTTTTGGAGAACAACATATTTTCTCATTTTGGTTTTCCTCATAACATTATGACTGACAATGTGTCAGCATTGAAATAAAAAAGTATGGTTGATTTTTGTGACAAATATAACATCAATTTTTGGCACTCAACCACATATTATCCGCAAGGTAATGGCTTAGCAGAATCCTCTAATAAATCCTTGATTAATATCATAAAGAAGATGTTGGAGGGCAACAAGAAGAACTGGCACAAAAAGCTTGTGAATTCCTTGTGGGCAGACATGGTGAGTAGTAAGAAATATATAGGAATGTCCCCTTTTCAGTTAGTTTATGGTGTATACATTATTTTTTCTACATCACTTGTAGTCCCGGTTATGAAATTGTTGAAAGAAGCAGGAAGTGAGGAGAATGATGTACAATGCCAAATAAATCAGATTATCCACCTTTAGTAGACAAGATATGAGGTATTTCATAACACGTCAAAGCTTCATGAGAGATAAATAAGTTGTATGACTACAAAACCAAGGTAGATAAGTTTAAGCTTGAAGATGTAGTCCTCCGGTGGGATGCAAGGAAAGAGGAAAAAAGAAATCATAGAAAATTTGAAAACTTATGGAAATGGCCATATAAGATATCTGCATTCTATGGAAAACATGATTTTATACTGAAGGAAATGAATGGAGAAGAATTCTTTGGAGGACCAGTCAATGGTAGACTCCTTAAGCATTATCTTTTCTGATGTAGGTTTAAAAATTTCTAAAATCCATTGTAAATATTAGTTTAACTTTCTACAAAGTATGAAGTGGATAATCACCAAATCTTGGAGCCAGACGTGAAGGCCATAAATTTTCATTGGTTTTCTTGTTGTTTTCAAAATTAATTCAGTCAAAGTCAAGTATGTTTTGAGTTAGTTTTAAATCAATTTTTAAGTCAGTTTTCAGTCAGTTTGAGTTTTTTTCAAAATAGGTTTAAGATTTTAGTTTTCATTTTGACTTTTAGCTTTTGACTCCATGCCCAATGGATAGGCACTTGGTCTACGGTGTTCTTGGCACCTCCAAGGAGCTAGCTTCCCCAACTGGAGCCAATATTAGTGTCAGTATTTTCATCCGTCCACCAGTGATCAAATAAACTCTTTCATGTTATATTAAGGGTCCCATTCTGAAATTTTTCTCATTCCATTAGGTCATCATGCAAAAATTTGGTCACTTGGTGTAGATTTACGTAAAGCTTCACTCTTTTAGAAATTTCATTACTTGCTGGCTCATTTCACTACTTTTCTGAGTGTACATCAGTTATGAGTTGTTATCATCATTGCAACCCGTTCATCATGAAGTTCATTCAGTCAGAGAGTTCATTAGGTTTTATGGCTTTCGAGGTCCATCAAATCACCATTTTCGTGCATAAAATACCAACAAGTAAGAGAGTGAAAATTAAAAAATCTCATTATGAAAGTTTGATTTGTAAATTAATTTAAATTCAATATTTAATTTTATGTTTCTTAATATGTAATAACTTCTCATGGTTGCAATTTTCTGCATACTGAAGATTTCAACCAGCCAAATAAGTCCATGTCCTAAAAATCCATAGTGGTCAAAAACCATCAAAACATCAAATCCAAGGATCATATTCAAAAGGTAAAGTGAAATTTCAAATTTGATTTTAAAAGGAGATGTGGGTCCCAAAGCCAAATTATGAAGATTCACCAAGTATAAAGGGCCATCAAAGACCAAAAAGACTCTCATTTGCATCCTCATGCATTGAGCTCTCAAACTCCCAAGTAAAAAATAGAATTTTTAGTGAGAAAGACCATTTTTTTCTCATCGTTGCGCTTCTTCTTAAGGCATTGCGCTCTTGAGAGATAGTGCATTGTTCTTCTCCTTAAGGCGATGCGCTTTTACCTGGGAGGTGATGCGCTTCTCCTTAAAGTGTTGTGCTTTTGCCAACATTCTTCCACAAATCCAAATCTTCTGTGCAATTTCTCCATCCATTAGACAAGGGTGTCTTAAGTCAATTACAAGTAGGTTACAGTTCTTAAAGCCCTCCTTTCAGTTTATGATTGTGAATTCATGGTGTAAACCCTCCTCAATCACTATTTCATGTTTTGAGCCAAGAAACACTAGTTTCACCATTGCAAGCCAAGGCAATTTTCCCTAGACACTATTTTCCCTTCCCATGCTCTAAAATCACTCTCCTTATCCCTAAATTACTTTATCCCTAATCCAAAAGTCCCATTTCCTAAAACCCTAATCCTAGATTGCATTTTCCTAGGCAGCCCCACCATATCCCTGTAATCAAATTCCCTACTCTATCTCCTTAAGTTTTTCTATCCCCCACCACTTCCCTAAGCTCCCTAAATCCCTTCCCCAATTCCATGAATTTTCCTACACTAATCCCAACTCCCCAAACCTACTATCCTACCCCTTTCCCTTCCCCTTTTCAAAATAAGACAATTA
The DNA here is from genome assembly GCA_034641835.2 of Pinus albicaulis. Classification (NCBI taxonomy): domain Eukaryota; kingdom Viridiplantae; phylum Streptophyta; class Pinopsida; order Pinales; family Pinaceae; genus Pinus; species Pinus albicaulis. The sequence goes on along the minus strand of CM076571.1, from coordinate 603,672,937 downwards.
CTATGGAGGAGGAAAGACGTATTATGGAGGAGGAGATGAACATAGAAGAGGAGAGGAGACAACAAAAAGGAGGTAGGATTTTGAGGCTTGAACCATCCAAAACTAGAGCAATTTTGGCCCACCCATGACAGTCAATTTATTCAAACATGTGGGTTGTTTTGACTTCTGTGAAATGGTCCAAAGGGTACAACATCACCTTTCTTTGACCATATTTTTCATCTCTAACCTCAAAGATAATCAAGTGACCATTGCAGGAGTACCCTTCACCATCCCCACAGATACTATTGTTGCATCCACAAGGATACCTAATTTGGGTGAGAAGTTGTTTAAGGCCAAAGATATAGATACCCAACATTATGAACCATTTCTGAAGCCAAGGTAAAAAAATGATAAAAGTAAAGTCTTTGCTTTGAGCCACCTACTTGACAGATTTTCTCCCATGATGAAGATCATTATGAAGCATTTCACATGTGAGGGAATATTCTCCAGACTATATGCCTATCACATCAATCTAGTCATGCATTTCACAAGGGTGAAATTTATCAGCATCCCTCACTATTTATACAGGAGTATTGATAAAATGTCATACATAGTGCAGAATAGAGGGTATGAACATCATATGAACAACCTATTTCATTACCCTCTAGTCAAAATTATTATCCTTCATTATCTCAATCAGCTAAATATTTCATGGGAGACCTTTATTGAGAATGATTCCTTCAATACTCCACCACCTCAGCCCACTAGACCAATTCCACCACCAACATCAGTGTCTCAAAAACAAACTGGATCATCTAGCAAGGCTAGAGTCAAAGAGGCGAAATAAGTAAAAAATGTAAAAACCTATCGGAGGGGACCTAAGAAAGTTCTTTCTCCACAAATTGTGGAAGCAACCTCGCCTTCTTCATCAGCAAAGTAGGTACACCAGGATGAGCAATAGAAAGAGACAATTGTCCATGAAGAGGAAGGCATTCATGAGGAAGAAAGAGTCTTTGAGTTAATGGATTTGGATGATCAATATGATAAAGAGGCCTCAAAGCTGATCATAAAAGAGAAGGATGACATAATCAAATAATTGTAGGACAACATGACAAGAGCTCATTTTTTCATATCATTCCTTGAACAAGAGAACAAGTAGCTGACAAACAAGCAAGTACTCATGGAGTTATAGCTGGTAAAGGAAAAAGACACAAGACACCAATGGTAAGGAAATGATGGTGCTTGATGATTCTGACCATAATGACACTCAAAACATCAAGTCAAGACCAAAAACAAGAGGTTTTAAGAGAGCTCTAGAGGAGCAAAAACATGAGGCAGAGAAACTTAGATTTGAAGAAAGGACTTCCAAGGAAGTTGAAGATGATAGAGAAGTATGGCTAGATAGGGTAAACCTTCACCTTGAGAAGCTCCTCCATAAGGAAAACAAAGAAAATTAAATTCTCAGACACATGTCTAACAGGTACATCACTAGGAACAAGATTTGCAACATCAAACTCAAGCAGTTGAAGGGGAAGTAGAAGCAAACCCTAATCAAGAAAAAGGAGGAAGATAAACTTGAGATCCTTGCTCATGCTTCCCTTATTGCTTGAGGCACATCATCAGCACTTCATCTACCCATTTTGAAGGTTTTTGGGTAATTTTTTGCAATTTTGGGCATTTTGAAAAATTTTGACAAGTTTTCAACACAGTCCACCTGTCAAAAGCACAACGCCTAGGGCAATGTTCTTCTTCTAGGAGCCTACAAATGACAAATGGCCACCACAATTGGATTTTTAAGGACTTCTACATCAAATTTTGACTATTTTCACACCAAAATTGGACATTCTGGTAGGGATAAATTGCCAAAAACACCAAAATAATCAGCTTTCACCAGTCTTGGGATATTTAAATTTTGAGGGCCTTAACTTCCTAATTTTTAGACCTTAAGGGAATTTTTGGAAACTATACGTGATTATCTTTCCAGTGAGCTATCATGAGATCAATTTGGACTTCAGGAAGGCCTCCAAAACTCACCTTGAAGTTGGCACTATGCTTCTGCTTCAGGCATTGCGCTTCTGCTTCAAGCGCTATGCATTTGCTAGTTGCCTTATATTTTCAAAATTTTCCAGATTTCTTAGTTGCTGATAGAATTTTTGAGTTTTTACTGATGCAGTTCATCCTTTTAAAGGTAATTATGACCTAAATAGTTACTAGAGGGTAGATACATTGGGTAAAGGTATATTTTTGGATAAATGAATCAGTTTCACCAAATTTAAGGATGAGTTTGTTGACCTCCCTACTCATTGGGTTTCTAGTTGAGCAGTTTCTGGATTGGCTCCACAAGTCAGGGATTCGACCACTGAGATGGGGAGAATAAGTTTTGGCCGATATTATTCACTTATTTTCACACAGCAAGGGTTGGATGTTGTTGGATTGATCTTGGAAGTCTTTTTTGTAATCATACTTTTGGCTAATAATAATAGACTCAGTTGCAACTATATTGATGGAATTCATGTGGTAAATGATCTAGCATTTTTCTTTTATTGTTATTTTTTGTATGAATCTTTTATTGGAAAATACCAGTTTAGCTACGAATAACAGATAGCCCTAACATCAATTATGGCTGTCAATATCTTTAAGTCTGCAGTTAGTTGATCCAAGCATAAAAGACATTAAGCAATAAAAGTAGAATGAGGTTCCATGCATCCAATAGACAAGACAAGAAAAATGTATTTGAAATAATTTTTTATATTAAAAAGGGGCACCTGAGAGGAAAACAAGAAAGTTGTTTTCTGGTTCTCCTCAATGGGATGGTTTCTTGAAAGTCCTCAGCATTTCAGATCTAAAATTTCTCTCTCTTTTTGGTGTGGAAAACCCAGACAAACATACAACTCAATGGGAGCTCACAAGGAAAAAATGGAGAATGTGACCAAGAGTATAGATCCAGAGTGATCTAATGCAATGAGAGTTGACTAATGAATTGGGAAAACCTTCTATTTATAACAAAATATTAGGGCGGTCTAGAACTTGGTGCATGAATAAAATATTATTAATCGAATTCTAGAGCCACCCTTTAGGAATATTTTATTATATTTGTTGGAGGGAAAAGGATTTTTGACTTGGGTCAATTCCTTTATTTATAAATAATAAATAAATAAATGATTTATTTATTATTTTAAGGAAATAGTGGGAATATAATTGAATAAATAATGATTTATTTAATTATTTATAAATGATTTAGTCAAATTTAACTAGGAATATTATTTAAATAAGAATTTAAATAACTTATTCCTAGGAAATAGTCAAATAAATAAGGACTTATTTAATTGATTTCCTTGTTTTGGGTTAAATATGACCAGGAAATATAAAAAAATATAGATTTGTTTATTATTTCATTTTCGGGTTTCCTGTTTAGACCATAAACAACTTAATAAAGGTGTTTTACTAACTTATTTCACATAGTGAAAGAAATTTTACTTATGGTAAAATTGGTCTTACATGGTGTACTTGGGTTCATCTAATGATATTATTTTAGATGACAAAAAAATGGTACTAATCCTTATACTTTTTTTTGAATGCAGATATAGCTCCGGTGAAACTGGCTGGATATATGGGATGACCTGCAGCAGCTAGAACTACAAGTGCGAGTGGATCGAGGATGGCCCAGAACGAGGATATGGCTACTCTTGTGGAGGACATTCATCGTAGATGTGAGGGGTTGCTGACCGGTGTGTCGGAGCGGGGTTGGCAGGATTTAGATGACCAGTACATAGAGCTATGTATTGGGCTACCCTCGAAATGGTGAGGTATCATGCAACGCATGGCGATGGCTGGTCATACTTTTCATGATCTACGAGCTGCGAGAGTGGATCCATTGGCTCGGGATCCTCCAGAGAGTGATTAGATGTAGGGCAGGTGGTGCCCCCTAGTGTGTATGTAGGGGCAAGTGGTGACCCCCAGTTTTTGAGTTTTTTTTTTGTAACATGCTATGGGCATGTCATATATTACAGAGTAGATGGACTCTAGAAACATGTTATATGATATATATTATGTATATGCATTGTGTTGATGGTTTTAAATGTTATTGTCTTGTGTGTGATAAATGCCAGTCTAGAACATGATTTTCAATTCTATCTACGTATTGATTCTAATTTCTAGGGACATGGTTGAAAGTAATGAATCTAAAGTCACATATCAAAAGTTTCACTCGTAGATATTGTCTAAACAGGATAGGGTTATGCACACGATAGACACCATTAAGTTGTAAAACAAGAAGCAGGGAATCTAAATGAACGTGTAGATGGAGGATGCGATGAGATACAGCATCAGCTAAGAGACCACGTACTGCATCATATTCGGCCTGATTATTGGTGGCATTACCAATGCAGACCCCATTCGAAAGAACGAGGGTATGCAAGGGGGTAAATATGGCCCAGGTAGCCAAAGCGAGATTCAGGGAGTAGCAACTTGCCCCATCGGTGTAGCCAATATAATGTGTGGACAAGAGGTCTGGTGGAATAGTGTCACAAGACAAGAAATGGGAGGAAGGAGAAGAAAGAGGGTAGCGCGAGTATAGGGTAAACATCAAATGACTACTATGGGAGGGAGTAGTCTAGGTAGGATGGCTAGGACTCATATATTGACTAGAGGGTGATGAATGAGAACTACGGGAGGAAAAGTAGGAGCTCATGTTGCGAAGGACATCATAGATACAGATGGTATCCTCCAGGTGATGAGAGGAAAGGGAGAGGTTGAGGAAACCACATGATGCTGCAAAGCTACCTAAATCATCAGCATGGGAAAAAAGGCGCGCATACGGATCGTCACGGGGGATGACAGAAGAACAAGTCAAAAGATGGTCAAAGCATGTAGAGCCCAAGAATGTTGCTGAAGGGGAATCAAGCAAAAAAGATGGAGTGGATTCCAAGGGAATGTACTCCAAGGGTCGTGTGGATGATGATAGGTATAGGAGGGGGGCATCAGGTTCCGACATCTCAACATCAGGGGGAGGAATGTCAATGATAGCGGGGGGATCCTCGAGTAAGCCTGACGCATACTGAGTAAGGATGGGAGAGGCAGATTGATTTTTTTCAACCTCGTACTCACGAATGACCTCTAAAGAGGCTCAGTAATGTGTGAGGTGAGGACAATGGTGAGAATAATGGCCATGGACACCACACAGAGCACAGGGTTTGTTGGTGCGAAGAGTCTTTGGGTTCTTGGCTGTGGACGAGGAAGAAATAGAGGTTTCAGGGACAGTAGATTCAGGGAATGTGACCTTAACCATGGGTTGGATATGGGGAAACTCAGGACAAGTATGGGTGGCATGACTGACACCATCACACAAGGCACAAGGCTTCGCAGGTGGAGAAGGGGTAAGGTCGGGTGCGGTGGCATTGTCTTTGGATGTCCCCTTGCGAGCTTTTTGTTTCTTGCCTGTAGCTGTCACAGCAGGAGAAGGCTCCCGTTGAGGAGCGGGTGGCACTATAGCGATGAAAGCAGCTACGAGAACTGGTTGAACTGGTGTGAAGGCAAGGTATGGTTTTAGGTGACCCGGTGGGGTAGCGGCTGGGGGGTCAAGGTACCAGACGGGAATACCCAGGGTCAAATTAGGGAGGGAAAGGGTGGCCATGATGGGGACCGAATAGACTCCGGGAGGGGGAGCAAGGAAGGGTATCTGAATAGTGCGGTAATGGCCAAGGGGGACGGCGCCAAGATGGTTAAGACTTGGGGGAACCGACCCAGGTGGGTAGAGAGGCTCATGCGTACCAGCTGTAGGGGAAGGGCCAGCAGGAAGAGGTCCAGTTGGCGGTGGCAAAGGGCTAGGAGCAGGTCGCAGTGAGCGAGTTTGAGGTTGCTGACTAGCCAAAGCGGGCTGTGCGAGGTCAGCCTAAGACGATTGCATCATGCAAACATTCACTGAGCTGGGATCTGAGACAAGAGTAGGAGGAAGACCAGGGAAGGTTCCAAGTAAGGAGGAGTCTTTGTAGACGCTGGGGGAGACACTGGTCAAAGAATCGATGGATGACTTATTGGCTACAGAAGAGATGATCGACTCAGGGGAAGTCTGAGATTTTGGCTCATGATATGTCAATTGATCAATTGTGACTATCTTTCCATTATGAGGGAAAAACATCTTGCGGTGGACTGTGGATGGGACGACAGGCATGGCATAGATGTAACTACGCCCCAAAACAATGTTATACTCAAGAGGGGCGTCGATAACTTCATTGTCGACACAAACAGTATTTCCCACAAGGGTGATGGCACAATTACGGAAAAGGCCGATCGGTTGGGAGGCATGGCCATCCCATGCACGAAGGGTGATTGTGGAAGAGGCCAACTCAGGAGATCCAAGTTGTTTCGAAACCAAAGCAGACATCACACAGGTAGATGCCCCCTCATAATTAATACACCGAGCAACGTTGGCATTTCGGATTTCGACTGGGATTTGGAAAGAAACAGAAGTAGGAAGGGTGGGATGGTTTGACTGACAGGCGTCCAAAACAATAAATTGGTCATCAACAGGATCTACAGCACCCACGGAAGATAGTAGAGCCTTATTTTGAGAAGGATATGACTGGAGGAGTTCCAGTGTTGAAATGGCAGCAGGAGATTATGCGAGATCATCTACTATGCTATATGAATGGGGAGCCCGACTAGAGGCAGCATTTCGGCGTAATGGGCCCTTAGGAATCTTGGTATGAACCTCAGCTTTGGGCGGAAGGATTTTCAAGGGACCATTGGGTGTCGATAGAGGCTCTGTAGGACCTGAAGAGGAGGACTCAGGGACAGATAGAGGGGGAGGCATGGAGTACTAACAAGACTGAGTTTGAAGGTTAAGGTCGACGGTGAGAGGTTGTTCAGAGGCCATCATGAGAATCTAGTAATAGGAGGAACCAGAAGGGGAGGGTTGAGCGGTTACTGGGGCATGAGGTGGTTGAGTGGCCACAAATCCTTGTTGAGGGAAATGATCGGTAAACACAGCTAGTTGAGAAGTAGCCGTATTGGGAGGGACAGTAGGGGAGGAATGTTGTCCTCGCACTGTGGCCTGAGACTCCCACATCTGCCGCATCTGTGGTAATAGGGGGAAATCATGAGTGTAACGACCATAAACACCGCAACATGGACAGGGATTATTGGTGCGAAGAGGCCCATCCGGCTTGGGCTGAGAGCCCGGTGGCTGGTTAGCGGTGTTAGAATCAATACTTGGAGGATTGGGTCCATGATTACCAGAGGCAGATTGATTTCCTTTCCTCTTTCTTTGAGAAGGAAGAGAAGTAGTCGCGCCCTGTTGCGCAAAGACTTGCCCTGGGGGGTTAGTACTTGTGGCTGCAGGGTTTGAGAAGGCAAGGGAGGGAGAGGTCCAAATGCTGGAGGAGATGGGACACCAGGCTATGGGTAAGGATAAGGGTTAGGATGGGAAACATTGAGGTAATCAGGAGGGTGGGAAAAAGGAGGAGGCATGCCATATCCTGGATACATGCTACCTGGAGGGGGAAAAGTGCTGGAGGTGCTAGCCCCTCCTGGAGGGAAACCATAGTCCATAAGTGGTTGAGCAGTGTTATGTGAAAGAGCTCCAATGATATCGTCGGTAGAGTGAGATTCCCTTGGGGCGTTAGCGTCACCGCGTTTGGGGAGGTCAGGAAGGATGGTATAAACATAACCAGATTGAGCATAGATAAGGTCATATTTCAAGGCTATTTGGAGGGTGGCTTCTTTGGTTTGAGGGAAATGGGAGGTGACATCTTTTCCGATGGGAGGTAAGAGAGAGCGAAGGAACCAGTCCATATAAACCCGATCTTCAAAGGTAGGAGCGCGACATAAGCTTCTTCTTCGCCGCCATTCTTGGACATGAGCGGAAAGGCGGGTCAAAGAGGATTGACAGAAAGAAGTTAAAAGCTCGTTACTAGTGTTGTATCAGAGAGGTAGCTAGAAATAAGATAAAAAGGCTCGGGCAATGGTTGCAAAAGTGGTATGGGAGGAGGTGGCCTGATCATCATACCATTTAGAAGCTTCGCCGGTAAGCGTTCATTGGAACAGTCTAAGACGGATGGAATCATTCGTAATGGAATTGGATGAATACCACATATGGAAAGATCGAATATGGTTGGAGGGATCTTCACTAGCAAGGCCTTCAAACTTGGGAATGTCGGAGGGGAGCTTGGTTGGCATAGCAAGCCAACTAACATCGTGGCGGATAGGATCATTGATCAGCTGATTGAGGTCAGGAAGACTGAGACCAGCCATATAAGGGAGCAAAGGGGAAGTCGAGGTAGGTCTCGTAGTGGTTCCACTGGAAATGGACCCAGCAGTAGAACTGGGGTTGCTGCTAGCGCTAGGCCTTGAACTAGACATGGTGAAGGTAACAGGGGGAGAACCAACAGTAGGGGGAGAACCCGAACAATCAGAAGAAGAGTCGGAGCGTGGACTCGGGGGAGGACTAACTCGATGACAGTGGGAAGGAGGAATTCGGCCAACCAGAAACTGAGGGTGAAGGCCAAGAAGTCTCCGGGATAAACGCCTTGGAGGCGCAATGATGACGGGAAGAAGAAAAACCGACAAGGGTAGGGAGGTGCAAAATCAAGTGAGGTCAATGTCAAAAGAAGGGCAGATAGGTGTGGTGTCAATTGATTTTAAAGTCTTTTGCAGGCGGTGTTAACCAGGCTCTTCTTTACTTAGGGTCAGTGTGTGGCATGTGTTTATTTTAATTTTTTAAACCTAGACGTTTTGAGAGTAAAAGAAAAAGTGTGCTACGTAACTAAAAATAAATCTGCAAATAATAGTATATAATGTTGAAATAACAGAAAATTAACAGCTAGCAATGCATTGGTCTAACCCAAGAAGGTGGGGCTCTCAAAACTATTCTAAAAAGAGGGGAAAATATAGTCAAAACACACTAAAAAGAGGCCGATAGATCGAGGGTCAGGAGGGACGGGGATCTAAAGGATAAACCTGCTGGAAAGAGGTGCAGAGAACATCAAAGAGGTAGAGGCAAGGTTGCTATAACAAAAGGGGAAATCAACTAAAGGTAGGAGGGACAAAGAGGTGGCCTTAGAGGTAAACCGAAACAAAACTATATGAGGTGATTTGAAAGGGATAAGAGCTGATCTAAAGGGATCTGAAAAGGAGGTTCAGATCTGAAAAGAAGAAGGCTGAAACTTTGAAAATTCAGACGTCTGAAAAAGCTAAAACTCGCCCACAAAAAGTGGAGGGTACTAAAGCCCTAAGGGGCAATATTCCCACTTAGTTGAGTGAAATAGATCAGAAACAGGTCCAAACGGGCAGAGACAGAGGCTGGAAAACTCAGACATAAGCTTCAGACAAACCCAGAAAAAGTGCTGGAAAATTGCAGAAAAAAGGGCAGGTCGCAGGTTCTGACCTATTTTCAGTCCAGGTCACATTTTTGGGTTAGAAAAGTGCACCCTCCAGTCCAGGTCACAATTTTTGGGCCGATAAGTGTGACCTACAGATCCAGGTCTCTCAGTGGCAGATTTCAAAAAAATTGTCGTCTCAATGGTGGTTGATGTCTGTCACCTACGCAATAGGGCCAGAAACACACAGAAGTTAAAAATTTCAATGTTTGAGGGTTTTAGAGGTGAAAGTCACCATAAAAATAGGAAAAAGAGAAAACTGAAGAGAAACCATAGGGTTTGAAATAGCTAGATATGCAGGAATATATAAAACGACAGCGGTCGCAAAATAAAACCCATGCGGAGTCGCCAATTGTTAGTATTAATCTTTCATCGGAAAAGACCACTTTAGCTACGCATAACAAATAGCCCTAACATCAATTATTGCTGCCAATATCTTTAAGTCTGCAGTTAGTTGATTCAAATCATGCTACACAAATCCATATCTAAGCATAAAATACATTAAGCAGTAAAATTAAAATGAGGCTCCATGCATCCAATAGACAAGACAAGAACAATGTATTTGAAAGAATATTTTATATTAAAAAGAGGCACCTGAGAGGAAAACAAGAAAGGTGTTTTCTGGTTCTCCTCAATGGGATGGGTTCTTGAAAGTCTTCAGCATTTCAGATCTAAAATTTCTTTCTATTGTTGGTGTAGAAAACCCAGACAAACATAGAACTCAATGGGAGCTCACAAGGCAAAAATGGAGAATGTGACCAAGAGTATAGATCCAGAGTGATCTAATGCAATGAGAGGTGACTAATGAATGGGGACAACCCTTATATTTATAACAAAATATTAGGGCGGTCTAGAACTTGGTGCATGAATAAAATATTATTAATCGAATTCTAGAACCACCCTTTAGTAATATTTTACTATATTTGTTGGAGGGAAAAGGATTTTTGACTTGGGTCAATTCCTTTATTTATAAATAATAAATAAATAAATAATTTATTTATTATTTTAAGGAAATGGTGGGAATATAATTAAATAAATAATGATTTATTTAATTATTTATAAACAATTTAGTCAAGTTTAACTAGGAATATTATTTAAATAAGAATTTAAATAACTTATTCCTTGGAAATAATCAAATAAATAAGGATTTATTTAATTGATTTCCTTATTTTGGGTTATATATGACTAGAAAATATAAACAAATATAGATTTGTTTATTATTTCATTTTGGGGTTTCATGTTTAGACCATAAACAACTTAATAAAGGTGTTTTACGAAGTTATTTCACATAGTGAAAGCAATTTTACTTAGGGCAAAATTGGTCTTACATGGTGTACTTGGGTTCATCTAATGATAGTAGTTTAGATGACCAAAAAATGGTGTAAAAATTATGTAAATGTGTGAATGTATTGTATTTCATATTCAGTTCATTTCTAAATTTAAATGTTTCCTAAGTCAAGAAGACATAATTCACTAATTTTATGCTCTATTTTGGAGGGATATTTACAGTTTGTTTCATCTTCTTCTTAGGAGAAAATAGTTCATATATTTTATGCTCTCTTCTTAAACCCTATCAGTCTAAACCATTCCATCAGATATCCTCTTGTGTTGAATTCCTTACCTACCTTTCTCCATCAAATTCCTGTAATTCTGATCATTGTTTTCCTTTACCTAATTCCTTCCTTGGCCTATTCACCATCCAACACCTCAAAAAATCAATCAATCAAACCCCTGTGCTACTATACCTAGCCTAATATCTCATTGATCCAATCATCTTGGTTGATATCCATTTGAAATAGCTCTGTCCTACCTAGTAGGGCTAGCTACTTGGAAAAATATTGGTTTGTGGTTACCTTTGTTGGTCTCTTCACAGCCTCGGAGATACGGTGGAGTGATAACAACATGGAAACCAAGGAAATATTGGTTTTTACTACAACGTTGATCAAAGATTTTACCAATGCATTGACTAGGTTTGACTGATAAATTTAGAACTATTTTGGGCTGACTTTGAATGTTCTTTGATGCTAAGTTTTACTAGGTTTGATAAATCTCCATTAGGAGGAATATTGATGGTTTGACTAGCGTTGAATTTTCTAGCTAGGGCATCCTATTGAGTGATGTAAATTGTACTTTCTCTCTTTTCTCAATTTGAGGAATAATATGAAGATTTGATCAAAGGTTTTCCCCAGATTCAGGTTTTTCCTTGGCATCCGCCAAGTTATTGTGTCCTCTTATCTCGACTTATATTCTGGTTATTTTTTTATGTTCTATGAGAATTTACTGTCAATGTCAATGTGATTTCTAAACATGAAATTGAACTAGGCAAATAAGAAAGATTGAAGTAAATTTTTGTAAGCATAGAACATACCATCATTAACTAAAATTAATAAGATTATAGAATTTCAAAGCTCAATGAGGTATGCTTTATCCTTGAGAATACACAATGCGTAGTTCAGGAGAGAGATAGGCCTAGGTATTACCCATTTGTGTAGCTAAGGGATGCAAGGAGAAAACTTAAGGCTTGCCACTGGGCAATGCGTAGAAGAAGACTAATCGAAAGAGTAAACTGCATTTTTGTGGAGGTTAAGAGGGAAAGGTTGAGCATTGATGCTATGCAATGCACAATTCTTGGAGGTAGAAATTTCAGATTTCACAATTACAAGAGGCAAGGGGAAAGCTTGAGCCTTGATACTTTGTAATGTGTAGTTCAAGGGGTTGGGTTGGGTCAAATTGGTTGGGAATTTTTTATTTTTTTTAGGATTTGGCTAAGTGTGGGATGGATGAGGTAGAAGTGAGAGCATGATTGAACTTATGAATGATCACAAAAACTCAAAATAATTGACAACACAACACTTAAAACTAAATACACAATAAAAACATGATGCCCTAAATGCGATGACAATACAACAACCTCCTCCAAGTGTGACACTTAGCGTACACTTTGTGACAAAAATGATGAAACTTGAACGACAATGCTCAAGACTTGGGGAATATGTATGATGTATTTCCTTATGATGAATATGGCACAATATTGTAGGAGAATACATCAACAATAAATTTTAATAATTTACAACTGACTCCCTTCAACTAGGTGTGACACTTAAGATACACTTTGTGATGACAGTGACAAAACGTGTACGACAATGCATAAAATTTTGGGATTGGGTCTAGCGAATGTATACATGGTAAATAGGAATCATTGGTATAAAATTTTCCTCTCGCAATGAAACACAAATCTAATTTTACATTGTGGGATGCTTCCCATACCAAAAGACGACACTTCTGATAGTAAGAGAAAACTAAAAATGACACTTATAAATAAGAACGAAAATGAAAATGATACTTATTAAAGTGAAAGTAAACAAAAGTGACATTCATAAAAATGCAAGTGACACTTGCAAATTCGAAGGTGCGAATAAGTATCGGTTGGAAAAAATTACCAAAATAGAAGTACAATCGCAACCAAAAGCAAGTGATTGCCAATGAAAGTGTGCACTAACTATTGGGATACCTTGAACAATTCACATGCACTGTCTTGATGGAATATTCTATGCCTATTAAAGCTTGAGTGAAATAATTCACTCATGGAATTAATATAGACTGAACATTTGTGAGAAATTTACCTCAATACTTAGAAAAAAAGAATAAGTCTTAAACACTGAGCATATCATTGATCGACCATGAAGAAACTATGGAATGGAAAATCATTGTATGCTCAGTAGGATATCATTGTATGCTCAGTAGGATCTAAAATTCATGCGTGGGCAAACTTTTGGAGGGTTTTCATCATATATTCAACACTTAGAGACACACTGGTATAACTCTAGCTTCTCTATTCATGTTTTATCCTTAAGTGAAGGGTCTCAATATTTTAGGAAGTATTTATTTTCCACACAGATTAACCTGTCTTTTCTATTTGTCCAATTTAGAGATATAGTACCATCTATTCTTTTCGTATCTTGAAACAAATAAAGATAATACTAGTCACACCTCAATTGTTTCGATAAGGGGTGGTATAGGCCATTTTTTCGCATTTGGTCAATTGGCCTGCAAGCCAGATAAATCAACATCCATGAAAACCTTGTCATCATACCTACACAAATCCCTAAGCATGACTCTTCCAAATCCCTGAGTTTATGATTCTAACTAATTCAAAGAAATGTTTTAAGGCCCAATGCACCCTTTCCCTTTAGGGACCTACGTTTAGTAGCATGTTGCTCCATTATTCACCTACACTAATAAGCAGTAGGTTTTCCCTTGTTGGGGATGCGTTAGTTCTAGAAATTTAGGAAAAATAAAAATAATCCTGAAGCTTCCTATTCCAAAATATTCCAGGATTTCTTTCAACCGTTTACCTTGGATAAGAACAATTAATCCTACATTATCCTACATTGTATATTTCACCTCTTACCCCTTAAGCTCATCCTCCCATCAAGAGTGGATCTTGAGCCTAGATTGGTAAATTGATAATAATTCCTAAACTACCACACTCTCCTATATATATACATCCACCTACAACATCAAGGTTGGATTTTGGAGACTGATCATTCCCTCAAGCTGCTACCTTGAATCTAAGTGAGTCATCATCTTCATGCATTATGGTGACATTGAGGTGTGCTTTGTGACAAGGAAGGAAAAGTCAACTTGGGGATACGTATAAAAGATAAACTACTATTCTTGGTTGTAAACTCTTTCCTATTCATATCAATACAAAGAGTATATTATTTTCCAATATAGATTATGTTATGTTTACATTCATATGTTTCAATGCTTTGCTGATCCATTGAATAGATTAATTGAGTAATGCTAAACATATGTCATAGAAATTTGGCTTGTTATGATTGTATGTGTATGTTATAGTTATAGAAATTAGAGCTACGATTGGATCTTACAATCCGAGAAGAGAGTAAATCTTGCGACAAATTCCAGGTAAACCTCTTTCCATTCTTCAATTTCTCTAAAGGAAAGTTTATATTATTTGTTTTATGTTTTTCTATACCAACCCATTAGGTCTAGGGAAGATACTTCTGTCCACAATCATAAATTACGCATGAAAAGGGGGAAGGATAATAAGTATATCAAGCCTATCTAGCACATTACTCAGTGTTGATCCACTACCAACGAGCCTATAAAGTACCTCGATGAAGTCACCTCAAGGAAACAAAAGAATTGCTTCACTCCTAGTAGACCTTTATAGTACCCCTGTGAAGTTTCTTGCTTCACCTCTCTACACATGAACTCTTTATCTTCTTCACCCTTTATTTTATTTTTTTAAAGATATGTTTGAAGCACGTATTAAGCATTTATAACATGGGTGGAAGAAGGATCCAAAATTATTGGGAGCATAAGAGGTTGTTCCTTGTTTTAGGGATTTGAGAGATAAAAAAATTAGCACGTTTATTTAAAAAAAAATTCCTTTCCCTTCTCTACTCAGTTGGGCTTCCATGCTGAAACACTATTCAATACAAGGTTGAGTCAAGAATGAAGATCATAATAAATATATGGGCTTGTAGTTTGACCAAAAAATTCCCTTCTGGAATGAATCATATTTTTCGTTCAGACATCATTGGCTTTAAATATATGTATAAACCCAAAATAGAGAAGAGGATAGAAATAAAATAGGCATTTCGCATCATTACAACTTCCCTTCTTAAGTTTTTCCACATCGTCTTTTGAGCCAAAAGGGACATATTTCATGAAATTATTATTAAACAAACAAGAAGTAAAATACAAGGAATAACAAGAAGACAAAAGAAAAAATAAAGCATAAGTAGGCCTTAAATGAAAATAATAATAGGAATTAAAGAAATAAAAAAAGATATATATTTAATGCCTAGATAATAGAAAATTTAGGGATGAAATGGAGCCCCTTTCATGTCCTTGTAATCCCAAGAAAATGCATCTATGATTTCTTTTACAAGATGGCATACCTGATTTTCTTCTTCATCTGAGATATTTGAGTTGATTTTCAGAGGTATGGATGGGACAAACTCTACAGCCCCCCTTTCATGTCTTTATAACCCCAAGAAAATGCATCTAGGTTTTCTTTTAGAAGATGGTATGCCTACTTTTCTTCTTCGTCTTAGAGATTTGATTTGATTTTCAGAGATCTAGATGGGCCAAAATCTATAGGCTCGGTGGTTTCAAAGGTTGAATTGATTGAGTGGAATTCCATCCAAGGTTGGCTTTCAGATCTTTTGACTAGGTTTTCAAGTGGGTTGTTAGTGGGGGACTGGTTTTTAATGACATGTTCGATGAGGTCATCTTCATCAAGTTGTCCCCCTCTAAGAAAAACATCTATGGTAAAAATGGATTTAGTTTTATATACCTCATCTTCTTCATCCTCCAACCATATAGGTAGATCATTATCAATGGAACACTGGGCTGGAGGATATAATACTAGTTGTTTAGAAAAGCACCCATTTTCAATAGTCATGTTTCTATTGAAGCCTCAAAAATCATTGCTTCAAACATTGGGGGAAAACCACCCAGTCTAGACCTTAGGACAACTCCTTTTCCGTTTGGTGTGGTGGATCCGACTGGATTTATAGGACCAGTTTCCTAATAATAAATGGACTGGTGATGGAGAATTTGTGTAAGTGGATAAATGGAACTAACTAACTGAGCTAATCTATCTAATTTAATCTATAACTTACAAATAATTCTAAAACCAACCCGGATATTAAGTATGAATACGACTTTAAGATTATTTCAATTAAACAAATAACCATGAAAATGTATTATTATTTAAAAGAAAGATGCAATATCATATATTGATAACTCTTTTCAAGAAATTAAACAAAGTTAGAATAACACATCACATTCATAATTCTATATATCATTTGAATATACTATGATAGATAAATATTTCTATATCTTCAGAAATGATATGATAAAGAAATATTTGAGAAAACAAGCATACATAAATGATAGCAAATTTCAAAGAGAATACCTCATTACATAAAGAAAACAACAGTAAATTGATAGAAATACCAGATTCATTGAGATATCTTCTTGATGCAATTTGATATCCAAACCCTGCGCTTTAATTTAGAACAACCTCCAAGGTACAGAAATGCATCTCTTAAAGATGATTCACCATAAATCACAGGATGTGATCCTTTATAAAAATAAAATAGTCAATGGAGTACAGAAATGTATAATCCAAGCCAAAATATTACAAATTCAGGACCCCTTTCTAAATGCATGAAAGGGGTTTAAATAGGAAATTAACAAAACAAATTATCTATAACTTATGCTAGAAACTATCATCGAAGATCCTAGGAAAGACTTGCGATATCAAATAAAAGAGATTCACTGAATTTCTTCTGTATTAAATGTGTTGAGGTGGCAGATTTGAAGCATATCTTTAACTTCTGTTGGATGACTCAGCCTCAAATGCAACTGACTAGTGTATGTGGCATCGGATAAATTTGGAATGATGTAATTTATGGCATTAGAAAGGCATTTGATTTCCATTTGCTGACCTTGTGGTTTGATCAAATATGTCCATAGGAAATCCCATGTAATTTCCTATATTTTGTTGATCTTTTGATTCCTGTTCATTATTTCCTGCTTCCATCTGGCATCAGTCTCTTTCATCCTTGGAAATTTACCTGGAGTACAATCTAAAATCAAATTAGTAGCATATAAGCTATCGTTTACTAATTGTGTCATATTTTTCATTATGGCTCTAGCCCTTGATGTAGCATGTTCTTATTTAATTAACTGTGTACCCCATTTAGAAAAAAAAATTCTTTATGCCTTTCTTCGATCATGGGAGAATTTTCTTTATTTCCTTCTTCTAAGTCCTGCCATGAAATAAACTCTGATATCTTATCATCTTCATTCTCAAATTCAATTCTGGTACTGATTGATTCATTAATAAGGGAAGATGTTATTTCACATAAAGGTTTAGCTTGTGCAATTTTTGAACACAGGTCATCCAACTGCTGAGACAAAAATTTACTTGTTTCCAGAGCTTCTGTTCTAAATTGGTCAATTTTAGGATAATCTTTAAATTTATCGAATCTTGCTTGAAAAGAATTTTCTTGCTCTGGTTTGGCGGCTTTCTCATTTTGTAGTAAGGTCTGTAGTTTTGACACCTCTTGAGACAACTGTTTTTTTTTATTCAAGGCTTCTCGGTCAAGCTTCTTCTTTTCAATACTCAGTTTTTCTTCCAATTGTTTGGCTCTGAGTCTTTCTTCTCTAACTTTTGCTCCAACTACAATATTATTTTTTGATCACCTATTGTTTTCTCTTCTAGCAATGCTACTTGTAAGTCTTTTCGTTTTATCATTTGGTTGACATCAATAGCTTTATCTATAGTGGTTACACTATAGGCATCTGCATATTGTGATAATTTGGTAAGATCCTCTGAAGGATTTACCTCAGTATTATTCCATAAAACATTCATTAAATCAACTTGTGAAGTTGCAGATGGTCCTTGATCTACCTTCCTTCTCTTCCTTTGTTTTCTGACAACAACCCTATGCTTAGGACTGTAAAATATATCCAGAGGCGGAATGTCTTCAACTCTCAAGACAATTTCTTCTGATGGATGTTCAGGGATAATATCCATATCCCGATTATTCAAACTATCAACTTGAGGATTATTTTTTCCTCCAATTTGTTGTTCAAATTGTTCATACTGTCTTAGAAATTGGGGAGTAACAATAATTTCAACAGAATTTACCACATTTTCCGTGGTTGTTTCTCTTTCAAGTTGTTCATCTAGCTTATTACCCATATTTATTTCTTCAGACTGCATATCAGTTTTGGTAATTGTATTTTCCTTTTCTGTCTGAACACCAAGTTTTCCAGCTATACTTTCCTTCTCAGTATGCATATTAGGCTTGTAGGTAGACACTTATTTTTTTGTCTTGTTAGTTGTGTCTTCCTTTTTCTTTTGTTCTGTTTCTATACTTTCAGGTTCTTGCAAAGGAATCCTTAGCTAGTCAAGGGGAGCTTGCGACAATCTCTGACTTCCGAACTGCATAAATTTATTCATATCCTATGTATAAAACTTGGATTTAGCCAAGTCATAAACTTGGGAAAATTTCTCAATAGAAACAAATAAATCATCGAAGTCATCAGGTTCATGTTCAAATCTAGCAATTTGAACCAACGTTGTGAAATCGAAAACTACTTTATTCGGATCATATTTTCTTCCTAGAAAAGTTGCGAGCTTAAGATCTCTTATTTTAATGACTTCCTTCTCAGCATGTTTGAAATCATTAAGAGTATAATTTCCACAATGAAAGGGAAAGGTAGGCCACATCAATTTCTTGGAATTCTTTAAACATCTTGACATCCCAATTTCTGTCAACTGGTAAGAAATTTCTTGGGCTAATAGTTTATCAGGGACATATAGAGGTAAGATATGGGGTTCAACAATGCTTCCAAAAACTCTGATATAGGTAAACCTTTCTTCTCCAAACCAATTTACAATTAGGTATATATCATTCTTTGCATTTTTAGAGAGCCAGGGAGGAAATTGGTTAGAAATGGTCTAATAGACAGGTAACATAAAGCTGTGACAAATCCTATATACATAATTTTTAAAATGGACCTTCCACAAATACTTATGGTAAATATGTATCAGGACAGGGTTTTTAGGGGTCCGTTTCCAACCTAGAATAGGAAATTCTGAATTGAAACACATAGCATCTAAGATATAGGCACATAAATGAAAAGGGGTTGTATTTCCAGTATCTTTATCCTTTCTATATTCTAGAATTCGATTATCTATCTTGTCAGAAAGGATAAATGACCAATCTATAATCTTAGAATTCGAAGTAGAATGAATCATGGGTACCATTTGAATTGAAAACCTTGCAGAGTTATCATTTACGAAAAGCCTACACATCATTGTAGCGACATAGCAATATGGGGGTGCAAAAGACTCCTCGAAGTACATACCTGATGCTTCATTTTTGTGTTTTTCTGGAGCTCGTCTCCATTCCCTTATTGGTTCCGATTGAGTTTCATTTACTGCGACGAAATATTTAATGAAGCTTTGTTATAGATCTTATTAGGGTCTGGCAGATGGTACATCACTTTTATATCTTCTGCTCTGAAAGACCCAAATGTTGTTCCCACAGCTAAAAAAAATGTTCTATTTGTGATGGTGATATTTTCTATCACCCATCGTATTACATCATAATAGGAGAATATATTTGCCCGAACTGCAATTCTGTGAAGAAAATAATTTGCAAGTGCTTTGAGAGGAGTCTCAGAATCAGAATCTAAGTCTTCTTCATCTGGTACTGTCGCCTTTACCGCTGTAACAGTAGGTTGTTCTGCTTCAAGCAAGTTATAAACGCTTCCCATCAGAGCGTCCCAAGACCCTAGCATGCAGTATCTGTAACCAACTTGATTTTAGCTGGTTTTTTATTTTGGTATTGTGGGAGTGACTGCAGTCTTTGCTGCGGCAGCAGTTATTTCTTTCTTAAACTTCTTAGACATCTTTTCATCTGGTATTGTTTTTCTAGTTCGGTGAACGAGAGGGTTTGATGTTCTATTGCTCTGCAAATGAGAAAAACCTTTTAGACACGGGAAGGAATGAAGCAATGAAAATAAATTATGCGAAAGATTTTTATTAATGATCAAAATTGATTAACTCCATATTAAACTTAAATGCCCTCCATGAGAGTCACATTCATGCATTCATATTAGAATCAATCACCATAATTCATTTGATTTCATAATTAATGATTATCGTACAATCATAGATTGGCGATATTGAAATGTTAATATAAGACTTTCCTTTTGAATTTTTCGACTACGATTGATCAATAATAATATATGCATAGCAAAAACAGTGATAAATAAATACTGATTATTCATTGCATTGGAGGTTTCAAAATGGAATCAAATAACATCTAATATTTTCCTCCGATTTGCGATTGTGATGATAGTATATCGCATCAGATATTTCCAAAGGAATTAATTTGTAAATGATTTTCGCCGAAATGCGATTGCGATGATGGTGGGGTCCATCGCATCAGAGTTTTGCTGAATAAGTAAACGTGATGTTGTTCCTCCGAAATACGATTGCGATAAATTGCATCGCATTGGAGTTTATGGAATAGGCTGGATGAAGGGTATCCTTTTCGAAATGCGATTGTGATGAGTTACATCGCATCAGAGTTTTGCAAAACAAAAGTGAAACCTTAATACCCTACCGATTTGTGATTGCGATTTAATTTATCGCATTGGGCTTTTTTAACATGAATACTTCTATGCTTTGTGCCGATGCGATATAAGAATTGGTAGTTCATTGGATCAGAAAAATTCAATGTCACATTTGTTCACTTGTATTTAATATATGCGATATGTGATATATGACTTTTAAACAATGAATATTTTTATTGTTTTATTTAAAATAATCGGATTTCCTCAAAGTATTTTTTTTTTAACTAAAAAGAAAGGGGACCTATTTCTAAACAAATTTTATTCTAAAATTTTGAAATGGGGAGGGTTGTTGTACCGTACAAAAATTGGCGATTCACTGGAATAAACAGTTATCTCTCAGAAAATAAAATGAACACTATATTTTAAGTAAGTAAAAAGTTTTAAAGATAATGAAAACTATCTTAGAGAAATTTAAATAAAATATAACTTTGAAAAAAAATAAAAATCACTTACAATTTCTCTCTAATTTCTCAAGAATAATTTTTTTTTTGGGTTTTCTGAAACCTTGATTGGTTGATAATAATAAAGTAAGGGTTCTTTCCAATTTTAGCTTTTGTAATATACTCTTTTGTCATTGGCATTGCCTCTGCTGCTCACAAACATTTATAGTCTCAACAGGGTTACCTTTTAACCATCAACCATTCATTGTCCCATCCAATTAAGATCATGACTCTTTAAAAGATAAATTCATAAGACATATTATCTCATGTTTTTTTTTTGTCTTTTACTTTTTTAATTTAAAAGCCATTGTTATGGTTTGGTAGCCAGTTGATAACAAGGCCACTCATTAGTTGTAATTAAACTGAACAAGCTGGCTCGTGATGAGACCCCTTGTCTTATAATTATAAGCCATTACCCTATTTTGGTATGCAGTGTTGGTAATGTCATTTTTATTACTTCTTATGATCGTGGTAAAAAGGCTCGTGATGAGACCTCTTATCTCTTAATTTTACATATAATTCCTTAGAATTACATTCTAAAAAATCACAATTTTAATGGATGGGGTGAAATTATTTTTCTCCTTAAGAATCAATGGATGATAATTTTTAGAGTTTGAATGCCAAAACTTGAAAATGTCTTTACTTTTTAAGGATAACATTTCTCTGCACAATAAACTTATAATGATTTACAATTTTCTCAAGGTTTCAAAATATTTTGAAAATGTTTAAACAAATTTTCAAAGTTTAATATTTTATTTTTAACTACTCAAAAATTGTAATCATTTCTTTAAAAATTCTTATTTACATCAAAATAAGTATTTATAATATTTTCTCGAACATATTTTCAAATAGTAAAAAGTCAATTAAAGACTATTAACAACCTTATTTACAAAAATAAACAAAATTGCATAAAGGAATATGTACAGGTAAGAAGGGGTTACCTCCTTATGAAAATAATTTCTTTAATACAAGCCCATTTAGAGGAAGAGATTCTCTCTTTCCTGATAAGTCTTGCAATATGAACGTAGATGAGCTTATCTTTTTAGCAATCTGAAATGGTCTGAGCCACATTTTTTGAAATTTGGTATGCTTACCTTTATCTTCATGTGCTTTGTCCCATTTC
The DNA here is from genome assembly GCA_034641835.2 of Pinus albicaulis. Classification (NCBI taxonomy): domain Eukaryota; kingdom Viridiplantae; phylum Streptophyta; class Pinopsida; order Pinales; family Pinaceae; genus Pinus; species Pinus albicaulis. The sequence goes on along the minus strand of CM076571.1, from coordinate 603,650,825 downwards.
AGAACAAGATCACCAATTTGCAAAGTTTTGGATCCGGTGGAACTTGAATCAAAAGAATATTTTACTAGTTGTTGGTGTTTAGCATGAACACTTTTTGCTTTCTCTCTATCTTCTTCTAACTTAAGAATTTGATCAAATCTCAACTGAATAGATGATGAAGGATTTTCTTCAATAAATTGAACTAGGGCTAATGATGGAAGAACTAAATTTGATTGTATCACAACATCTTTTCCATAAAATAGATTAAAAGGTGAAGTACCTATTAAATTTTTATGAGTAATATAATCAGCCCATAGTGCAAAAATTAAAGACTTGTGCCAATTCTTTCGATTCTGATCAATGTTATTTTTTATGATTTTGATGAGATTTTTATTAGTAGATTCATCTAAACCATTACCTTGTGGATAATAATTTGCTGAATATTTCAATTTGAAACCTCTTTTGATTGCAAATTCCATTATACTATTTCCAGAAAAATAAGATGTGTTATCAAAAACAAGAGTGTTAGGTACACCAAATCTGGTAATGATGAATTGATCAATGAATTCAATGATTGCATCAGAATTGGCTACCTTTAAAGGAATTGCTTCTACCCACTTTTTGAAGTAATCTGTTGCTGTAAGGATGTATCTGTGTTGTTTGGAAGAGTGTGGTACTATTTCTCCAATAATATCAAGCCCCGATTACTCAAATGGTTGATCAATGTTTACTGGTTGTAAAGGAAAGGTTGGCTTCCTTTGGCTTCCACTAGAAATTTGACAAGTCTCGCACTTCCTTACATAGTCATGTGTATCTTTGAAAAGAGTAGGCCAATAAAATCTAGCATGGATGATTTTGTGAGCTGTGGTATCACCTCCAAAATGTCCACCTACTAGTCCATCATGTAATTCCTGCAATACCTTTTTTGCTTCAGTATTTTCAAGACATATTAATAGAATTGAATCATAATTTCTTCTAAATAACACATCATGAATGATTTCATAGTGTTTAGCCTTTAATATTAAAGAACACTTGTTCTTATAACTAAGATTAGAAGGAGCATACCCATTTTTCAAATAAAAGATCAGATCAACATACTAAGATTCAAAATCAATAACACTTATCTGATTTACTTGAACAACATTATCTTGATCTTGATTTTCTGGTATGTTGGAAGCTCCTGCTAAAAATCTGCAAAAACCTTGTCCTCTAACAATTTTGGTTGGCTTAATATCAATATCATACTCTTGTAAAGCTGTCACCCAATTAGCTCTCTTTTCTCCTACTTCCTTTTGAATTAACAATTGTCTCACTACAAATAATGGGACAATAATTTTTGTATGTGTCTTTAGGAGAAAAGGTCTAAAATTTTTGGTTGATTTAAACACAATGAAGGACTGTTTTTCTACATCAGAATAATTAAGCTCAGCTCCTTGCAGATTTGAGCTAAAGAAAGAAATTGGTTCTTCTATTTTTTGATCATTGAGTTGTGTTAAAATAGCAGCATAGGATGTTTCAGTAGCGAAGGTATACAGAATAATTTTTTTAGAAAAATCAGGAGTATTCAATGAAGGTGCATTAATGATTGCCTTTTTTATTGCATCTGTTAGTGTCACTCTAGTCATACTGCCATCAGTGATCAAAATTTCTCTTTTTCATTTTCATATTAGGAGTCCCATAATAATCAATTTTTCCATTCCGTTAGGTCATGGATTCATTGATGGTAGTAATTTGTTACCAGTTTTCCCTCATGAGGTACTTGCTGATTTTCCTTCCTATGATCTTCAATCATTTTTCACTTTCATTCTCAAAATCATATTAGTAGGTCATAGGATGGGTCTCATTAGTCTCTAAGGTCTCGCCATGGTCAAATTAATGAGTCAAGTGTCAAATAAAGATCAGCGAAGTCATGAGGAAGTCAATAAATAAAAATTCATAGCACCAGGGAGATCAAAGATATCATTTGTTTGGTTTGATGCAAGCTTCACCTCAAAACCATGTTTTGAGGTGAAGAAATGATACTTTTCCTTTCAGCCACAAATTAGAAGTTGTTATCTCCACAAAGTGATGTCTCTGCCTTCTATTGTGGCTAGCAACAACCTCCCCTTTTTATTTTAATATTAGTAATAATACTAAATAAAATGGGGACCCTTAGTTAAAATCCTTTTTATTTTAATATTAGTAATAATACTAAATAAAATGGGGACCCTTAGTTAAAATCCAAAAAATCAATTAGGATTTGTTTCCTTTAGAAAATAAAACTTTCTATCATAAACCTACAAAAATCCCTTTGAGAGAATATTGCAAAAATATTAAGTTTATGATAGATTATAATAAAATTGCTCTTGAAACAATATAATGCATCCATAACAAAAATAGTCTATATAAAAAGCATTGATCGCAGACCGCATAGCGCAGAAAACAGAAATGATTAACAAATATCTTTTACGCTCTGATTTATTATGCGCTTTTGCAATTTACCGCTTTTGCGATGATTTCATTTTGCGATTGTGCGCTTTTTGTGATTCTACGCGTTTGCAATATATGCTTTTATGATTTTTGCGATATGCGCTTTGCGCTATTACACAGTTCCTGTTTTTGCGATAAGTTTTATGACTGTGATGATTTCATATCGTGATATTGTGACATTGCGATATTGCGATATTGCGCAGCAAATCGCAGATCGCAATGTCGCAGATTCACGTAAGCACACTATCCCAAGGCAATCTTCCCATGTGTCAAATCCGTTATGCACTTTAATGACTATATTAAATGATTGGAGTGATTATTAATGTGAAAAGAGATTGTGTTTAGATTGGAAGTCGTTTCATAATTTAAATATTATATTTCATCCGCGTTCATATACAAAACAGTCTCGTCACCTTTCTATTATCATTACTCTCATTTATTCGTAAAACGCAGGCACGAAAGAGCGGATCACTATACAAAGCTTCCGCTATACATTATGGGTAAGAAGGAGAAGAGCTCAAGTTCTGAGAACAAAGAAATGGCTTCGCTATACGCAGACACCGCCTGTAACAAGGATGCAGGTATATCCACTTGGGAAGGAATGTATAATCTATTAGAGGATGAAAACCCTGTGGTATTGAAAGTTGCAGCTACAGCCGGTTCAAAAGATACGTCTGAAGCAACCCTTAGAGACTTGGCTTGCTCATTCCTGCACAGAATTGCAGCAAGGCCAAGGATTCTCCCATATACAGACATGGTGAGATGGGTGCTGGATAGCACAGATATCTCAGACAGGAAATTCAAGACTCCACCTGAAAAACTAATCGGGTCATTCTCCACGGAAGACGTGAGGCTGATTTATAAGTTGCCAGAAACTCATACGCCTTATAATGAGCAATTCATGAAAGAATTTGACAGAGAACATGCAAATTTCTCAGAATGCACACAGGAATGGACCAAAAGAGATGAACCATTGAAGAAAAACAAGCACGGGTGGACAGTACCAAAAAAGGATGTTTTAGACACTGTTCACAAGTTCAAATATCCAAGGGGGAAAATTGACACAGTTTCTACCACAAGATAAGGTAGGTGAGTTTGCAAAAATTATCCTCTATAGAGCTTTTAGAAGTTAACAAAGAAGCTGTTGGAGGTCAAAAGTTCTCAGAGAAACGCAAAGCTCTTCTTGAGAAAAGCCAGGAGTTGAAAAGACTTGAAATAACTGTCAGATAAAATGAAGAAACATTAACCAAATTCAAGGCATTTGATAGAGGAAAGATGTAGAGCGTGTTTGGCACAGAGGAAAATTACTGCAAAAGGTCAAATCGATAAAAAGAAACTACTCTGGTTAAAGTATAATAGGAGCATGACACAAGAGCAGAAAGGGGCAACAGGGGAAATTGCTCCTACGCTTGCCAACTCTGTCTTTTCAAGACAGCTCAATTCTGAAGTCGGTTAACCGCATCTTCTCAAAACTATGCTAGATGCCTGCAAGAGCAAAGATCAAGTTCATAGTTAGATAGATTTAGTTTTTATGTCACTATATTTTAGCCTAGGAAAAGGACGGTCATTGAACCGAATCCTTAATTTTTGTAATAAACTATTTTTAGAGTTAGTTAAGTAGTATTTAAACCCCTCTCATGCATGGAGAGAGGGGTCCTGGATCTTAATATTTTTAGACTTGGAGATTGCATTTCTGTACTCCATTGTCTTATATATTTTTTGAAAAGGATCACATCTGGTGATTTTTATGCGAAATTATCTTTGAAGTGTTGCATTTCTGTACCTTTAGAATTCGATTTTGCATTATAATCGCTGGATAGAGTATCAGATTGCATCTGGAAGTCATCAAGATGAACAAGGTATTTCTATCTGTTTGCTGTTGATTTCTGTTGTTGTATGATATTCGTTTTAAGATTGCTATCATTTATATGTATTTGTTCTCACAACGCTCTCTTTTGTATATCATTTCTGAGTATAATTGAAACGTTATTTTTCATAATTACATGTAAATGGTATACAATGATGAATGAAATATGCTATTATAACTCTGTTTAATTTCTTAAACAGAGTTACCTTTATTTGTTTCTGCACATTTCAATTTCATTAATAATACATTTTCATGGTTATTGTTGGATTGAAACAATATTAAAGTTGTATTCACATGTTATTACCCGGGTTAGTATTAGAATTTCTTTATCAGTATTTAGCTTAGATTAGATAGTTTTATTTTAGTTAATTTAGTCTCATTTCCACCCACCCAATCCAATCCATTTAGTTATAAGGAAACTGGTCCTTTAAATCCAGTCGGAGCCACCATACCAAACGGAAAAGGAGCTGTCCTAAGGTCCCGACCGGGTGGTTATCCCCGATGTTTGAAGTAGAGATTTTCTAGGCTTCAACATTTTTGGCGCTAGAAGGAGGGCCTGAGCTATGAATGGCAAGTAAATCTCTATCCACAAGCCATTCCGAGAGAAAAACACCCTCATTAACTTCTTCAATTTCTTCTGAAATTCAAAATCCTAGAGAAGAAATTGCAGAAAATATTCAGACACCCACTACCAAAATCTTTAAACATTCAGACGATCAACATCCTGAGTCTCCTGAAGTTCAAGATTTAATTCATAAATTGAAAGGATTCTCATTAACTCTTGAAGAGTCTGAAATATATTAAGGTAGTGTAACTTCAAAATTTGTTTCTTCAAAACCTCTTACTAGGCTTCAAAGTGAAAAACTTGGTATTTCTCCCAAAGAATTCCCTTTGCCTAGTAGAGTTAAAACAAGAAAAACACAATCGGAATCAGCAAGTTCATCCTCTAATATCCAAATACCTATTTCTGAAATCCCATCTCAACAAAGTACAGTCATTTCCATATCATCTCCACAAACATCTTCTCCTCAATCCTCATCAGTCTCAAAATCATTCATTCCAACAACTTCTATCCAAACACCACCAGTTTCTACTATCCCTCCAATATTCATCCCAACAATGGCACAGAGACCATGGTCTACTCCAGGAGCAGTCAACATGGCTGCACCTTTACACGATTTACCAGACAATCCTGGAAAATGGCTTCCAAATTTTAGCCCAGATCTTAACATTCCAGCTGAAGAACATATCAATAACTTTATGCTGGCCATTAATTTGAATGGAGTCACACAGGAGGATGTTGTAGTTAGACTATTTCCTTACACTCTTCAAGGAACAGCAGGATCATGGTATTTTTCATTACCATCAGGATCTATAACAAGTTGGGACATTTTTGCAGATCAATTTTTAACCAAATTTGGAGATGACCGATCAATTGCAACTTTACTTAATGATTTCTCAAATTTGAAAATTGAAACCAAGGAACCAATTAAGGAGTTTAACTCCCGATTCAATAAGCTCTTGAACAAAATTCCCATTGATTCCAAGCCAAGTGAGCAGGTCAGAATTGAATGGTACATTACTGCCTTACCCTCAAACATAGCAATTTTCGTAGACAGAGCTGCAAAGCCTACATTAACCGAAAGTATGAAAGAAGCTATTGCAGTTGAAAAACGTATCACTTCTCTGGAAAAGAAAAATGCTCTTGAAGAAAGGAAATCAAAGAAGGTCAGCTTTAAAGATGATTCAAAGAAAAAGGCCAAAGATCCATATGACATGGAAGGTTTACAGAAAGTTCTTAAAACCATGTCAAATGAAATGGTCGAAATAAAAAAACAAGTAGCTGAAACTTCTACCAAGAAACCATTCCAGAATTTCAGAAGGAACCAAGTTGAATCTAAACCTCCTAATGCAGAATCAGAAGAAGAGGAAGAATAAGAAGATACATCTATAATATCATATCAAGAGGACGAAAATGAGGAAATAGCTGAACTAAATGGAATGTGGGATTTTATTCTCCCTAATTTTGATAGTGAAGAAGCTATGCCTGTAAGTACTAGGAGTAAATCTACAGCAGAACCAGTACAAACAGTTCCAAAAAAGAAAATTGCAACTCCAAGTACCAAAGACAAACCCACTGTGAAGAAAACTTCTCCATTACCTACTCAAAATCAACCATTTTCTTCTAATCCTCTCACATCAACATCCAAAACATTAGTAGTGTCAGAACCCATGGAATACAACATTGTTGAAGACACGAAAAAGATCAAAGCCAACATTTCCCTACATGAACTCAGCAAACTAAAACACCAGCAAAAGTTGTTATTAAAAGAACTTAACGCTACACCAATTGCTCTTGTACCAAGCGGTGTAGTTGCAAAAGCAGCAAGAGGAACTGGTAAGCCACCTGATAAGGTAGATGCTACTGATACTGTGCTCATTGGGGAAAATTCAAATTCTCAAACTCCTCCTTTTCTTTTGACTTATGAGATGTACAATAAAAATCTGCACAATTGTTTGATTGATTCTGGAGCTTCCTCCAATATAATGCCTACATCTGTCTGTGCTAAATTGAATATTGAACCACAAAAATCAGCAGTACATATTGTTCAGTTGGATCGATCCAAAGTTCAAGTGGTAGGAGAAATCAATTTAGTCACAATCAGATTAGCTTCTGATCCTAGGATTGTCCAAAGAATTGATATTTTGATTGCTGATATTCCTGAATTTTATGGATTAATCTTGAGCAGGGACTGGTTTGCAAAACTTAATGGTTACATCTCGACTGATTATTCACACATGTGGCTTCCTTATAAAGGGAAACCAAATCAAATTAAAATTGAACGAGAAAAACATATGACACACACTGTCACTGAATTTGAACAACCTAATGAACCTGTAGCATTCAACAACAATATTCTTGGAGGATATTCTGCTGAATCATTTCTTGGAAATTTCAAAGCTCCTCAGTCACCTTTTTCTGTAAATACTTTTGTTTCTCAGATAGAGAATTTTTCAGAGTCTGATTCTTCCATAATTGTAAATATTTCAGATTTAATTGTAGATAAGCCAATAGATAAGTCTTTATTTTGGTCGTTATATTTTGATGGATCGAAGTCTAATGATGGAGCTGGAGCTAGATGCATATTGATTGATCCAAATGGAGAGAAAACTATGTTATCATGTAGATTAGAATTTGAGTGTACTAACAATACCGCAGAATATGTTGCCTTAATTCAAGGACTTTATAAAGCTATAGGGTTAGATGTTAAATACTTGAAAGTCTTTGGTGATTCCGAAATTGTAATCAAACAAGTTAGGAATACTATTCATTGCCTTTCAGGACATCTTAAACACTATCAAACCCTAGTGCAAGATCTCACCACTCAATTTTTAGCATTTAATATTTCTCCTATTCCTAGGAATCAAAATACATCGGCTGACTTGTTAGCCAATGTTGCATCTAAACTCCTACCTGCTGAAGACTGCAGTCCTGATAGGTTTTCTGTAGAATTGATTTTTCGTCCATCTGTCCCAGACAATGTCACAAACTGGAGAGTCTTCTATCACGATCAAGATATTCTAAATTTCATGACTTCGGAGAAATCATATGATGAGAAAATTATTGACGAAAAAGATCATGATTTACAAATTATTTCAAAAGGTAATGAAAACTCCATTCCTAAATCTGTTGTTAAATTAGAGGACTTATATGATATTAAGGACAGATTCAAGAAAGTTGTTAATACAAAACTTCAAAGTTCCACTTTGAAGTTTGAATTAGTAAATCTTGGTTCTGATTCTAAACCCCAAAACATTAATTTAGGACTCAATTTAACACCAGAGGAAAGAAGTGCATTCATTAAATTGCTGAACAAGTATAAATTTTTTTTTGCTTGGAATTATGATGATCTAAAAACATATGATACTTCGATTATTCAACACACGATTCCAATGCTTCCTGATGTTAAACCTGTTCAACAGAAACTGAGAAAAATCCATCCAAATCTCGAGAGTCAAATCAAATCAGAACTCAATAAAATTTTGAAAGCCAAGATCATTTTTCTAGTCAGGCACTCTAATTGGGTTTCCAATATGGTACCTGTAAGAAAGAAGAATGGTGATATAAGAATCTGTATTGATTTTAGAAATCTAAACAAAGCATGTTTAAAAGACAATTTCCCATTGCCAACCATGGAACAAATACTTCAAAAGGTAGCTGGTTCTGAACTTATGTCTTTTCTCGATGGGTTTTCAGGGTATAATCAAGTTTTAGTTCACCCAGATGACAGATTGAAGACAACTTTCAGAACAAAATGGGGAACTTATGCTTATCAGAAAATGCCTTTTGGTATAATAAATGCAGGAGCAACTTTTCAAAGAGCCATGGACATTTCATTTAAAGGTCTGATCAATAAATCTGTTGTTGTTTATCTTGATGACATAACGGTATTTTCAAAAAAGAGAGCCAATCATCTACATGACTTAAAGCAAATTTTTGAAAGATGTAGAAGGTTTGGTATTTCCTTAAATCGAAAGAAATCTTTCTTTGCTTTAGATGAAGGAAAACTCTTAGGATTTGTTGTGTCAAAAGATGGTATATATATTGATCCAGAAAGAGTAAAAGAAATTTCTGATATTTCTTTACCACATAACAAAAAATCCATGCAATAATTTCTTTGACAGATCAATTTTGTAAAAAGATTCATTCCTAATTTTTCTTTAATTGTTTTACCTATGCAAAATATGATCAAGAAGAATTCAATATTCAAATGGACGCATAAAGAAAAGGAAGCTTTTGATTCAATCAAACAAGCGATCATTAATGCACCAGCATTGAATACCCCGGATTTTTCTAAAGATTTTATTTTGTATACTTTGGCCACTGAAACATCCTATGCAGCCGTTTTGACACAACCCAATGATCAAGAAATTGAAGCACCTATTTCTTTCTTTAGTTCAAATCTGCAAGGAGCTGAGCTTAATTATTCTGATGTTGAAAAACAAGCCTTTGCTGTGTTTAAATCAATCAAACATTTCAGACCTTTTCTCTTAAAAACACATACAAAAATCATTGTCCCATTCTCTGCAGTGAGGCAATTATTAATTCAGAGAGAAGTAGGAGAAAAGAGAGCTAACTGGGTAACAGCTTTGCAAGAATATGATGTTATTATTAAACCAGCCAAGATTGTTAGAGGACAAGGTTTTTGCAGATTATTGGCAGGAGCTCATAACATACCAGAGCATCAAGATTCAAATCAAGATATTCAAGTAAGTCAGATAAGTGTTACAGATGCTGATTCTCAGTATGTTGATCTCATCTATTACTTGAAAAATGGGTATGCTCCTTCTAATCTCAGTTATAAGAGTAAACGCGCTTTAAGGTTAAAAGCTATTAAATATGAGATCATTGATAATGTGTTATTTAGAAAAAATTATGATTCAATTTTATTAAGATGTCTTGAAAAAACTGAAGCCGAAAAGGTTTTGCAGGAACTACATGATGGACCAGCAGGAGGTCATTTTGGAGGTGATACTACAGCTCACAAAATAATTCGCGCTGGTTATTACTGGCCTACCCTTTTTAAAGATACACATGATTACATAAGGAAGTGCCAAATTTGTCAGACTGCAAGTGGAAGACAAAGGAAACCAACTTTTCCTTTGCAACCAGTAACTATTGAACAACCATTTGAACAATGGGGACTTGATATTATTGGTGAGATAGTACCTCATTCTTCCAAACAGCATAAGTACATCCTTACTACAACTGATTAATTTACAAAATGGGTAGAGGCAATCCCATTGAAGGTAGCCAATTCTAATGCAATTATTGATTTCATAGATCAATTCATCATAACCAGGTTTGGTGTACCTCAAGCTCTTGTTTTTGATAATGCATCTTACTTTTCTGGTAATAGTTTAATTGAATTTGCAGTCAAAAGAGGTTTTAAATTAAAATATTCAGCAAATTATTATCCACAAGGTAATGGTTTGGCTGAATCCACTAACAAAACCTTATCAAAATCATTAAAAGAACCGTTGATCAAAATCAAAAGAATTGGCACAAATCTTTAATCTTTGCGTTATGGGCTGATCGTATCACTGAAAAAGCTTCGATAGGGACTTCACCTTTCAATCTGGTTTATGGAAAAGAAGCTGTGATACCTTCAAATTTAACTCTTCCATCATTAGCTCTAGTGCAGTTTATTGAAGAAAATCCTTCATCATCTATTCAATTGAGATACGATCAAATCCTTAAACTAGAAGAAGATAGGGATAAAGCAAAAATTACTCATGAAAAACATCAACAGCTTGTAAAATCTTCTTTTGATGCAAGTTCTACCGGCTCAAAACTTTTATCAATTGGTGATCTCATTTTGAAATGGGATAAAGCACACAAAGAAAAAGGTAAACATACCAAATTTCAGAAAATGTGGCTTGGACCATTTCAGATCGTTGAGAAGATAGGCTCAAATACATACATACTCCAAGATCTAACAGGTATGAGAGAACCTCTTCCTGTAAACGGGCTTATCTTAAAGAAATTCTTTTCCTAAGGAGGTAACCCCTTCTTAAACTGTACATATTTCTTTCTGCAGATTTTGATTGTTTTTTTTGTTACAAATAAAGGTCGTTAATAAGTCCGTGATTGACTGTTTACTATTTAAGAAAATTTCTTCGGAAAAATATTATAAATATTTATTTTATGTAAATAAGAATTTTTAAAGTAAATGATCATAGTTTTTGAGTAGTTTAAAATAAGATGTTTAAACTTTGAAAAGATTATTTCAATCATTTACATGATCTTTTGAAATATTGAGGAAAATGTAAAATCATTAGAAGTTTATCAAGCAGAGAAAGGTTATTTGTAAAAGTAAAGTTTTTCAAAGTTTTGGAACTCAAAAAACTCTGAAAATTGTCATCCATTGGTTCTTAAGGATAAAACTATTTCACCCCATCCATTTAAGTTGTGATTTTTTAGAATATAATTCTAAGAAATTATACGAAAATTTTAAGAGATAAGAGGTCTCAATATGAGCCGACTTACTATGTTTATAAGGAATGATAAAACTGACATTACCAATACTGCACACCAAAACAAGGTAATGGCTTATAAATATAAGACAAGGGGTCTCATCACGAGCCAGCTTGTTCAGTTTAATTATAACTAGTGAATGGCATTGTTATCAACTGGCCACTAAACCAGAACAATGGCTCTTAAAATAAAAATAAATAAAAAACAAAAAACATGAGATAATAAATCTTATGAATTTATCTTTTAAAAGGTCATAATTTTAATTGGATGGGACAATGAATGGTTAATGGTTTAAAGGTAACCCTGTCGAGACTATAAACGTTTGCTGGCAGCAGAGGCAATACCTATGACAATAGAGTATATTATAAAACCAAAACTTGAAGAGATCCACTTACTTTATTATTAACACCAATCAAAGCTTGAGATAACCCAAAATGTTTTTATTTTTCTTGAGGAACTAGAAAGAAATTATGAAATGATTTTTTATTTTCCTTTCATAGTTACATTTTATTTTGAATAATTCTAAAATAGTTTTCATCATCCTTTAAAATTTTTTACTTACTAAGGATAGAATGTTCATTTTATTTTTTCAGAGATAACTGTTTCTTCCAGTGAATCGCCAGTTGTTGTGGCTAGCAACAACCTCCACTTTTTATTTTTAATATTAGTAATAATACTAAATAAAATGGGGACCCTTAGTTAAAATCCAAAAAATCAATTAGGATTTGTTTCCTTTAGAAAATAAAACTTTCTATCATAAACCTACAAAAATCCCTTTGAGAGAATATTGCGAAAATATTAAGTTTATGATAGATTATAATAAAATTGCTCTTGAAACAATATAACGCATCCATAACAAAAATAGTCTATACAAAAAGCATTGATCGCAGATCGCATAGCGCAGAAAACAGAAATGATTAACAAATATCTTTTACGCTCTGATTTATTATGCGCTTTTGCGATTTTGCGCTTTTGCGATGATTTCATTTTGCGATTGTGCGTTTTTTGAGATTCTTCGCGTTTGCGATATGTGCTTTTATGATTTTTGCGATATGCGCTTTGCGCTATTACGCAGTTCCTGCTTTTGCGATAAGTTTTATGACTGTGATGATTTCATATCGCGATATTGCGACATTGCGATATTGCAATATTGCGCACCAAATCGCACATCGCATTGTCGCAGATTCACGTAAGCGCGCTATCCCGAGGCAATCTTCCCATGTGTCAAATCCGTTATGCGCTTTAATGAATATATTAAATGATTAGAGTGATTATTAATGTGAAAAGAGATTGTGTTTAGATTGGAAGTCATTTCATAATTTAAATATTATATTTCATCCGCGTTCATATTCGAAACAGTCTCGTCACCTTTCTATTATCATTACTCTCATTTATTCGTAAAACGCAGTCACGAAGGAGCGGATCACTATACAAAGCTTCCACTATACATTATGGGTAAGAAGGAGAAGAGCTCAAGTTCTAAGAACAAAGAAATGGCTTCGCTATACGCAGACACCGCCTGTAACAAGGATGCGGGCATATCCACTTGGGAAGGAATGTATAATCTATTAGAGGATGAAAACCCTGTGGTGTTGAAAGTTGCAGCTACAGCCGGTTCAAAAGATACGTCTGAAGCAACCCTTAGAGACTTGGCTTGCTCATTCCTGCACAGAATTGCAACAAGGCCAAGGATTCTCCCATATACAGACATGGTGAGATGGGTGTTAGATAACACAGATATCTCAGACAGGCAATTCAAGACTCCACCTGAAAAGCTAATCGGGTCATTCTCCACGGAAGACGTGAGGCTGATTTATAAGTCGCCAGAAACTCATACGCCTTATAATGAGAAATTCATGAAAGAATTTGACAGAAAACATGCAAATTTCTCAGAATGCACACAGGAATGGACCAAAAGAGATGAACCATTTAAGAAAAACAAGCACGGGTGGACAGTACCAAAAAAGGATGTTTTAGACATTGTTCACAAGTTCAAATATCCAAGGGGGAAAATTGACACAGTTTCTACCACAAGATAAGGTATGTGAGTTTTCCAAAATTATCCGCTATAGAGCTTTTAGAAGTTAACAAAGAAGCTGTTGGAGGTCAAGAGTTCTCAGAGAAACACAAAGCTCTTCTTGAGAAAAGCCAGGAGTTGAAAAGACTTGAAATAACTGTCAGATAAAATGAAGAAACATTAACCAAATTCAAAGCATTTGATATTGAGTAGAGAAAAGATGTAGAACGTGTTCAGCACAGAGGAAAATTACTGCAAAAGGTCAAATCGATAAAAAGAAACTACTCTGGCTAAAGTATGATAGGAGCATGACACAAGAGCAGAAAGGGGCAACAGGAGAAATTGTTCCTACGCTTGCCAACTCTGTCTTTTCAAGACAACTGAATTCTGAAGTCGGTTAACCGCATCTTCTCAAAACTATGCTAGATGCCCGCAAGAGCAAAGATCAAGTTCATAGTTAGATAAATTTAGTTTTAATTTCACTGTATTTTAGCCTAGGAAAAGGACGGTCATTAAACCGAATCCTTAATTTTTGTAATAAACTATTTTTAGAGTTAGTTAAAGTAGTATTTAAACCCCTCTCATGCAGAGAGATAGGGGTCCTGGATCTTAATACTGTTAGACTTGGAGATTGCATTTCTGTACTCCATTGTCTTATATATTTTTTGAAAAGGATCACATCTGGTGATTTTTATGCGAAATTATCTTTGAAGTGTTGCATTTTTGTACCTTTAGAATTCGATTTTGCATTATAATTGCTGGATAGAGTATCAGATTGCATCTGGAAGTCATCAAGATGAACAAGGTATTTCTATCTGTTTGCTGTTGATTTCTGTTGTTATATGATATTCGTTTTAAGATTGCTATCATTTATATGTATTTGTTTTCACAACGCTCTCTTTTATATATCATTTCTGAGTATAATTGAAACGCTATTTTTCATAATTACATGTAAATGGTATACAATGATGAATACAATATGCTATTATAACTCTGTTTAATTTCTTAAACAGAGTTATCTTTATTTGTTTCTGCACATTTCAATTTGATTAATAATACATTTTCATGGTTATTGTTGGATTGAAACAATCTTAAGTTGTATTCACATGTTATTACCCGGGTTAGTATTAGAATTTCTTTATCAATATTTAGCTTAGATTAGATAGTTTTATTTCAGCTAATTTAGTCCCATTTCCACCCATCCAATCCAATCCATTTAGTTATAAGGAAACTGGTCCTTTAAATCCAGTCGGAGCCACCATACCAAACGGAAAAGGAGCTGTCCTAAGGTCCCGACCGGGTGGTTATCCCCGATGTTTGAAGCAGAGATTTTCTAGGCTTCAACACCTTCATACAAGTTTTTCGCAGTATGTTCAGTTCCAAATCATCTTCAAAGTAGATCCATCAGAAAGAACCCGGAAAGAGCTTTCCAACGGTATACTACACTCTCAAAACTGGCTTCTGGATTGAATTTTGTGCTTAAGTGAAGTAAAATCCCTCTATTCCCTAAGCCCCACCTATTTCCCATGTATCCCCTTTAAATTTATGTTCAAATCCCTTTAAAAACCCCTTCCTTCCCCCTTCCAATTATAATATCGCATTGTAAATCATTTAATAAAATATGTGATTTTATTACCCAACCACTTCCCCTCCATGCCTTTGGACTTTATAATAAAAAACTTCATATTACAAATTCCCTCCCCTTAAACACTTCTCTAACCAATACTCCACAAACTTTATAACAAAGTTATATCATATATATAAACCCCACCAATTTAGCGCAAAATCTCAAGATCGCAAGTTTAGAGATTCAAGTGTCTTGTTGATGTGGAATTTGCGATGTGTGATGTGCGATCATCGCAAAATTCCCATTGCAAATTCCAATATTGCGATTGCGATTTTATCCCCGGGCCCACCATACAACACTTACTCCCCATTATAATATAAAGGCCCTTTCTGCTTTGTAAGTCCCAAAATCGCATTTTATTACATTTATTAAAGGACTTCCCATGGTTTAATCCAACCGCATCGAAAGTTTTATTTTGTATATATTTTCCCGCTCCCCATTCCCCATTGCGATTAAGATGCTGGTCCCGCCTCCTCTCCCTTCCCTCTTATTCACTATTTCCCTTAACGAAAGGCAGTATTTCGGTTTATTCCAGTTTACTACAACGACGTCTTATTAAAAGCCAGTTATTCAAAAGGAATAATGGAAAGCAAAGTGACAGCCAAAGGTCGAGACCCAAATTGTAACAGTCACATCTTCAGTTACGTTGTAGAGAAATCTACGTTACAATTTTTTTCCTTCTCACTGGCAAGATGTAATTCAGCTCTTCCTTTACGAAGAGATTGTTGGCTTTTGGCCTTGTATCTTCAGTTGTGATTTCTCCCCTTCCATCGATTTTTATTTCGGCAAAATTCGTCTATTTATTGTAAATTCTAATTATTTGCAAGGGCAGAAAATCTGAGGTCTGAAAACTCAAAAGTAGGGGAATAGTGTGGCAGTGAGCTCTGCGCTCCGTTGTACAGTTTGGCAGGGAATTAAATAAAGTGATGCAGCTCTGATTTATGGGATTCATGTGGTATGCATTTTAGCATATGTTTCTCCTTTATGTTTCATATGTGCATTGTTATGTTACACCATTCATTCATTAACATCTCTAGTTGAATGTTTTCAAGTTAGAAAGGTAGAATCCATTTTATATGCTCTGCCTTGGGGAATCATTCATACTCTTTGTATTTTCTTCTGTTTGAAAAGGATTCATTTATTATGCCCTTTTCAGCTTCTCAACAGTCTTTCCATTTCATCTTATTTAGACTTGATTTCTAAACCTCCTGCCTATCTTGCCCTATGAAATATTTTGTATCCTGATTTAATTCCTCAGTTCATACTGTCCTCTTGTCCCATACATCCCTGAAATTTCAGTAATTCATCAAAACTCTTTTTCCCATTTATATACCTAGCCTAAAATAAGTTCATTACCATTTTATTTAATATCTATTCTACGGAGAGATCCCTCTCCTGTCCTTGTAGGGCTAGCTATAAGGCTGAGTGTGGTTTAGTTGTTACCCTGATTTTTCCTTTTTCAGCCTGAGGTTCAGATTGGGTGCTAACATCTCTGGTGACCATACTGGGGAAGCAATTACAAACTTTTGCATAGAATATTTATCACCCCAGTAATATTTTTCTTGCAAAGTCTCGATGATGATATTTCAGAATTTTCTAGGCTGATATAAATATTGTATAGTAGTATGTTGAATACACAGGCTTCAAGAAGATATACAAGGGCTAATCCTGATCCAAATCCTTCCGCTGTGTTCGAAAATCTGAATCTTATCCCAAGAATAGTCAGAAGACAAGAGGGATCGCCAAGTCCTACACCTATTTTCAGGTCCCATACTTGGCCCAGTGAATGTTTTTTTGTAGAGGAGATTATTGAATATCTATTCTACGGAGAGAGCCCTCTCCTGTCCTTGTAGGGCTAGCTACAAGGCTGAGCATGGCTTAGTTGTTACCCTGATTTGCCTTTTTCAGCCTGAGGTTCAGATTGGGTGCTAACATCTCTGGCGACCATACTGGGGAAGCAATTACAAACTTTTGCGTAGAAGATTTATTACCCCAGTAATATTTTTCTTGCAAAGTCTAAATGATGATATTTCAGAATTTTCTAGGCTGATATAAATATTGTATAGTAGTAAGTTGACCACACTGGCTTCAAGAAGATATACAAGGGCTAATCCTGATCCAAATCCTCCCCCTGTGTTCGAAAATCCGAATCTTATCCCAAGAATAGTCAGAAGACAAGAGGGATCGCCAAGTCCTACACCTGTTTTCAGGTCCCATACTTGGCCCAGTGAATGTTTTTTTGTAGAGGAGATTTCTTTTGATGAGAATTTTGAGCTTTCTTTGTTTAGAAGTAAGTCTGAAACTACACTTGGAGACACGGTTTTAGATCTAGAGTTTCTTGTAGATATTGAAGTTCAGAGAGCAAATTCTTCCATTGATGACTACATTTTGAATTCGCCTCAGTCCATCACTGCAACTTATATTCCTGAGCCTTCAGAATCATCAGGCGCAACATTCCATCCTCCTGATTCATTAGCATTCCCATCAATAAATTCCCAGTTCTCATCTCCTCCATCAACACCTACCTCAAATCCCAGCATTACAAACGTTGTGGTAAATCCTTCCAGAAATATGGCTACCTGGTATGCACCCTTGGTTTTACCTCAGGTTCTCAATGATATGCCTGCTGATTATCAGAGTAAAATTGCTATCTTTGATGCCACTCAGGGCATTACAGCCCAGCAGTATGTTGACAAGATGAATGACTTTTTTGACTTGCATGAAGTGGAAGAAGAGAATGTAGCAACCAGGTTGTTTGTTCAAAGCTTCGGAGGTGAAGTGAGAAAGTGGTTCAGAGCTTTACCAGCAGGCTCTATTCACACTTTGCAAGAGTTAAACACACAGTTCCTAGATCGGTGGGAGGTGAAAAGGAACCCACACCAAATTCTGTCTGAATATGAGAATATGAAAAGAAATGTGGGTGAAACTGTGCAAGACTATTGTTTAAGATTCAATGCTGTATACAATGCTATTCCGGCCAACCTCAAACCACCCGTGGATTCAGCTATGCTAAAGTTTCCGGACGGTTTTGATGTCGATATGGCATATCAGCTGTGTGAAAGAGATCCACCGTCTCTTGAAGAAATGCAAAAAATATCAGTAAGCGTTGAAGCTAATCTGCTGACCAGAAGAGCTCGAGCTAGAACCGAAAAGAAAGTCGTGGTGAAAGAGGAAGCCTCCACTTAGGACAGCAGAATGTACACTCTAATTCGTACAATGGAAAAGATGGTTGAGCGTTTGACGATTTCCGACAGACCCGAAACTCAAATAAGAAATCCAAATTTTAGAGGACAGCAGAAAACGCAATTCAGAATTAGACAGAGAGAACAAAGGGCACAAGACCAAGTGGCACCACAACAGCCAATTAAAACACCGTTACAGCAGAACTACGTGCAAGGGACTGACTCAGACAACGATGGTCCTCTGTTTGAAACCAATCATTTTTTCACAGCTGATGGTGCACCCATTTTCCTCACAGAAGACGAAGAATACATAGTGGTGACTCCAGACATTCAAGGGGATGAAAATTTCATTTTGGCCAATGACGTGGTGTTAGAAAAGGAATCTGATGACTACCAGAGAGGTTATATGAACGCACTGTCAGCCAGGCAAGGGAAGTATTCTCTAAGGAACAGAAACGTCACCATCAGCCCCATTCAAAGGAGAAAAGAACTACAAATGAAGGACGAGGCACAAAAGAAAGGAAAAGAGCCGGACAATCCTTCATCCAGCAAAGCACCCACAGCTGAGAACGCTGTAAAAGAAAAGGGTCAGCAGAACGTAGCGAGAGAAAAAATGGAGAAGAAAGACCCTCCTATTAAAGAGGTAGAAAAAGCTCCCTCCTTTAATTTAGAAAATTAAATTTCCAAGTTGAAAGTGTCCGTGCCCTTGACCGAGTTGGTAAAGAATAGTGTATATAAAAATCAGGTGTCTAAAGTCTTGCAAATTGACCCTCTTTCTAATATGGTTAATGTGGAGGATGACTGCCCCGAACTTATTTTTGGTCCAGCCACACAAGAGTCTGAAGAAAATGAAGTTCCCCCCTTTTACCTCAGTCTTAGGGTACATGAGTTTATCTTGCATAATGCCATGTTAGACTCCGGGGCCTCCCATAATTTAATGCCCAAAGCTGTCATGGAGAAGTTAGGCCTTGATGTTACTAGAAAATACCATGATTTGTACTCTTTTGATTCAAGTAGGGTCCATTGTATTGGTCTCATCAAAGATTTAGTAGTGTCTTTAGATCAAATCCCAGCCAAAAATGTCTTGATGGATGTAGTTGTTGCTGATGTCCCACCAAGGTTTGGAATGATCCTATCTAGGTCTTGGGGTGCCAAACTTAAGGGGACCATACAACTTGATTTCTCCTATGCCACAATCCCTGTGTTTGGCCAGTTGAGAAAGTTATATAGGGAAAAGAAAATGAAATACATGATCACCAGCAAAGACAAGCCAGTAAATCATCCCATCAATGCAGTACACACAGATTTAGAGTCTTTTGTCTTATATTCAGATGGTGGTTTAAATGATGAGGATGTTCAGTTGGTACAAGTGGAGGAGATACCTGAGATTTCAGAAAATTTCAGAGAAATCCTCAAACAGGAAAAAGACAAAGTAGCAAGTACTTCTGAGCCTTCTGCCTGCCAACAGCAAATGGATAATGAACAGCCAGAAATCAGGCAAGGCAAAGAAGAGAAAGAAACAAATTTTCAGCATCTACAAGAAGAAGAAGAAGGTCTGTGGAGTATGGATTTTGATGGAGCTGTTCGTAAGGATGGAGCTGGCATTGGAATATGGATTAAGAGTCCTATTTTTCAACCTGAGAAGGTCCCTAGTAATGTTAGAGTATGTTCTTACAAGTTGGCTTTTGAATGCTCTAACAATGAAGCAGAGTATGAAGCTCTGATTGCAGGCCTCAAAATCTTGAAGAAGTTGAAGGCAAAAAGGATTTCTGTGTATGGTGACTCTAAGTTAATAATCAAGCAGGTGAAAGGAGAGTACCAAGCTAAACATCCAAGACTGAGGGCATACAGAAATGCAGTTCTGGACATTTTGAAGACATTCCCAGAGTACACTTTGACAGCAGTGCCCAGGATGAAGAATCTTATTGTTGATTCTCTTGCAACTACTGCAAGTAACCTGAAAATTCCGATGAACTCCAGCAACAAATTCGAAATCCATGTCAAACATAGGCCTGCTTTTCTGGATAATTTGAGGTATTGGAAAGTATTTTGGGATGATAATGAGATAAATTCATTTTTGCAGGGTGATGAAAAATTCAAGGACACTCTCATAGAAGGTGAGTATGTGGTGGAT
Source organism: Pinus albicaulis (assembly GCA_034641835.2). Lineage (NCBI taxonomy): Eukaryota > Viridiplantae > Streptophyta > Pinopsida > Pinales > Pinaceae > Pinus > Pinus albicaulis. The sequence continues at coordinate 603,630,511 of CM076571.1, read as the reverse complement.
GATCAAGAAATGGAAACAAACCAGATGGACATATTGCAGCTGAAAGATAACGTAATTCCTAGAGGTATCATACCTCTAGAGGAGTTGTTTGATCAGGACGATGTTGCAAAGAAGCCAAGCTTGGTGCCCAGAGAGAAAGGAGTTGAAGATGTGAATCTTGGAACACCTGATCAGCCCAAGTTCATGAAATTGTCAAAGACATTGTCCCCTGAAGCAAAGGATAAGTATGTGAAGTTGCTTTCCGAATTTTCTGATGTATTTGCATGGGATTATTCAGATTTGAAAGTGTATGATAGGAACATAATCCAGCATACTATTCCTATCAAGCCAGATCAAAAGCCATTCAGACAGAAGCTGAGAAGAATCAATCCGAAGCTGCTTCCATCCATTGAAAAAGAGGTAAACAGATTATACAAAGCTGGTATCATAGTCCCCATTAGATTTTCTAACTGGATTTCAAATTTGGTCTCGGTACGTAAGAAGACTGGAGAAATAAGGTTGTGCATAGATTTTTGGAACTTGAATAAGGCTTCCTTAAAGGATAATTATCCACTTCCGAAAATGGACCATATTCTGCAGAGAGTAGTTGGAGCATCCAGGATGTCATTACTTGATGGCTACTTAGGCTACAACCAAATCTTGGTGCATGAGAAGGACCAAGATAAAACTGCCTTCACAACACCCTGGGGAACCTTCCAGTATGCCAAAATGCCTTTCGGACTGAAGAATGCAGGAGCTACTTTCCAACGTGAAATGGACATCGCCTTTGCAAATGAAAAATATATTTTTCTGGTTGTTTATTTGGATGTTTTGACAGTGTTTTCAGGATCAGATGATGATCATTTGTACCATTTGAGAGTTGTTTTTCAGCGATGCAGAAATTTCGGAATTTCTCTCAATCCCAAGAAGTGCCTCTTCGCCATGGATGAAGGCAAGCTGCTGGGACATATCATCTCCAAAGATGGTATTCACATCGATCCAGCTAGAGTGGAGGCAATCCAGCTCATAGACCTGCCACGAAACAAGAAGGAGATCCAAGCATTCAATGATAAGATGAACTTCTTGCGTCGATTTATACCCAATCTTGCTGAGCATTTGAGGGAAATGACTAATATGTTAAAGAAAGACATCACTGTTAAATGGAGTGAGGAGGCTATCAAATCATTCAATCTGGTAAAGTTTTCTTTTTCCAATGCCCCAGTTTTGATCAGTCCTGACTACACTCAAGACTTTATCTTATTTTCGTTTGCATCTGAGCATACTTTAGCAGCTGTTTTAATGCAAAAGAGAGATGAGATCGAAAAGCCAATTGCCTTTTTTAGTAGAACTATTAGAGACGCTGCTTTGAGGTATAATATCATTGAAAAACATGCATTGGCCCTTATCAAAGCATTGAAGGATTTCAGGGTCTATATTCTGCATTCACATACTATAGCATATGTCCCAAACGCAGCAGTGAAGGAGGTGTTGATGCAAACTGATCTAGAAGGTCGAAGAGGTAAGTGGATAGCAGCCATGTTGGAGTATGATCTGGAGATCAAGCCCACGAAATTGATCAAAGGCCAAGGCTTGGCGAAATTGATGGCACAATCAAATCTGCACGCCTTAGATATAAACCTTATAACAGCAGTGGTAGAAGAGGAAGATGAAGGTTTGCTGGCTCCAATTGCAGAAATTTTTCTACAGTCCCCGTGGTATTCAGATATCGTCTATATCCTTCAGCATTTGTCTCCTCCTACGGGCATGTACAAGAGCAAAGGTAGATCTCTGAAGCTAAAATCTGCAAAATTCTGCATTTTAGACAGCACTCTGTATTGGAAAGATCCAGGAGGCGTTCTGCTCAATTTTTTGGTTGAAGAAGAAGCGCAGAAGGTAATGCATGAGTTTCATAAAGGCGACTGCGGCGGTCACTTGTTTTGGAAGACTACAGCTAACAAGATATTGCGAGTAGGATATTATTGGCCCACATTATTTTCTGATTTATATAAGACAGTGATGAAATGTCACGAATGCCAAATCTTCCAAGGGAAGAAGAAATTGCTTCCACTTCCTTTGAAACCAGTTTCGGTGAACGCACCCTTTCAGCAATGGGGGCTCGATTTTATAGGGGAGATTCATCCCGCGTCCTCAGCACAGCACCGATGGATCTTGACACGGATAGATTACTTTACTAAATGGATCAAGGCCGTCCCAACCAGGCAAGCAACAGACACGGTAATCATTCAATTCTTGGAATCAAATATTCTATCTTGTTTTGGCTGCCCCTGTAAAATCGTAATAGACAATGCAGCAGCGTTCAGATCCAAGAAAATGATCGACTTTTGTGACAAATACAACATCGCGCTGGGCCATTCGACAGCTTATTATCCACAAGGAAACGACCTGGCTGAGTCATCTAACAAATCATAGGTGAATATAATTAAAAAAATGCTGGAGGCAAACAAAAGAAATTGGCACCGAAAGCTCATCAACGCGCTGTGGGCAAACAGAGTTAGCAGTAAAAGATCAATAGGTATGTCACCATTTGAGCTGGTTTATGGTACTGACGCTATCTTTCCTACATCCCTTATAGTCCCAGTTATGAAATTATTGCAAGAAGTTGGCAGCGAGGACAATGAAAATCAGCGAAGAATCAATCAAATGATCCACCTTCAACAAACAAGAGAGGAAGTGTCACAAAACGTTATTCAGTTGCAGGAGAAAATTAAAAAGATCTCTGACAGGAAGACAAAGGCAGAAAAGTTTCAGCTGGATGATATAGTGTTGAAATGGGATGCCAGAAATGAAGATAAAGGGAAGCATGGTAAGTTCGAAAATCTGTGGAAAGGACCATATAGGATCTCAACTTACAGAGGATAGAATGCCTTCTTGCTTTCAGAAATGGATGGCCAAAATTTTCCTGGAGGAGCAGTAAATGGTAGGCTTTTGAAGCACTACCATTGTTGAAAACAAAGGATCAGGATATATGTCATCATCATTGTATATACCATGTTATGTTTATCAGAGTTCAAAGTACACAGTCATGGAAGTTTTGGGCCCGAAGTGAAGGCTATAAAACTTTAATGATATGTGTATGGTTTGGTTTATTTCAGTTTTTCAGTCTTAGTCTTGAGTCAGTGTCAGTATGCATTGTGTCAGTTTTTCAGTAATTTTGAATCCATGCCCAATGGATAAGGCTACTTGGTCTACGGTGTTCTTGGCACCTCCAAGGAGCTACCATCCCCATTGGAGCCAATGTTAGTGTCACTCTAGTCATACTGCCATCAGTGATCAAAATTGCTCTTTTGCATTTGCATATTAGGAGTCTCATAATAATCAATTTCGCCATTCCGTTAGGTCATGGATTCATTGATGGTAGTAATTTGTTACCATTTTTCCCTCATGAGGTACTTGCTGATTTTCCTTCCTATGATCTTCAGTCATTTGTCACTTTAATTCTAAAAATCATATTAGTAGGTCATAGGATGGGTCTCATTAGTCTCTAAGGTCTCGCCATGGTCAAATTAATGAGTCAAGTGTCAAATAAAGATCAGCAAAGTCATGAGGAAGTCAATAAATACAAAGTCATAGCATCAGGAAGATCAAAGATATCATTTGTTTGGTTTGATGCAAGCTTCACCTCAAAACCATGTTTTGAGGTGAAGACATGATACTTTGCCTTTCAGCCACAATTCAGAAGCTGTTATCTCCACAAAGTGATGTCTCTGCCTTCATAGAAGTTTTATGTAGTATGTTCAGTGCCAAATCATCTTCAAAGCAGATCTATCAGAAAGAGCCCGGAAAGAGCTTTCCAATGGTATACTACACTCTCAAAACTGGATTTGGGATTGAATTTTGTGCTTAAGTGAAGTAAAAGCCCTCTATTCCCTAAGCCCCACCTATTTCCCATGTTTCCCCTTTAACTTTATGTTCAAATCCCTTTAAAAACCCCTTCCTTGCCCCTTCCGATTATAATATCGCATTGTAAATCATTTAATAAAATATGCGATTTTATTACCCAACCACTTCCCCTCCATGCCTTTGGACTTTATAATAAAAAACTTCATATTACAAAGTCCCTCCCCTTAAAACACTTCTCCGACCAATACCCCACAAACTTTATAACAAAGTTATATCATATATATAAACCCCACCACTTTAGCGCAAAATCGCAAAATCGCAAGTTTAGAGATTCAAGTGTCTTGTTGATGTGGAATTTGCGATGTGCGATGTGCGATCATCACAAATTCCCATCGCAAAATCCCCGTCGCAAAATTCCCGTCGCAAAATTCCCATCGCAAATTCCCATCACAAAATTCCCATCGCAAAATCCCCGTCGCAAAATTCCCATCGCAAAATCCCCGTCGCAAATTCCCATCGCAAATTCCCATCGCAAAATTCCCATTGCAAAATCCCCGTCGCAAAATTCCCATCGCAAATTCCCATCGCAAAATTCCCATCGCAAATTCCAATATTGTGATTGCGATTTTATCCCCGGGCCCACCATACAGCACTTACTCCCCATTATAATATAAAGGCCCTTTCCCCTTTGTAAGTCCCAAAATCGCATTTTATTACATTTATTAAAGGACTTCCCATGGTTTAATCCAACCGCATCGAAAGTTTTATTTTGTATATATTTTCCCGCTCCCCGATCCCGATTGCGATTAAGATGCTGGTCCCGCCTCCTCTCCCTTCCTTCTTATTCACTATTTCCCTTCACGTAAAGGCATTATTTCAGTTTATTCCAGTTTACTGCAACGGCATCTTATTAAAAGCCAATTATTCAAAAGGAATAATGGAAAGCAAAGCGACAGCCAGAGGCCGAGACCCAAATTGTAACAGTCACATCTTCAGTTACGTTGTCGAGAAATCTACGTTACAATTTTTAGCCTTCTCACTGGCCAGATGTAATGCAGCTCTTCCTTTACGAAGAGACTGATGGCTTTTGGCCTTCTATCTTCAGTTGTGATTTCTCCCCTTCCATCGATTTGTATTCCGGCAAAATTCGTCTATTTATTGCAAATTATAATTATTTGCAAAGGGGAAAAGTCTGAGGTCTAAAAACTCAAAAGTAGGGGAATAGTGTGGCAGTGAGCTCTACGCTCCATTGTACAGTTTGGCAGGGAATTAAATAAAGTGATGCAGCTCTGATTTATGGGATTCATGTGGTATGAGTTTTAGCATATGTTTCTCCTTTATGTTTCATATGTACATTGTTATGTTACACCATTCATTCATTAACATCTCCAGTTGAATGTTTTCAAGTTATAAAGGTAGAATCCATTTTATATGCTCTGCCTTGGGGAATCATTCATACTCTGTGTATTTTCTTCTGTTTGAAAAGGATTCATTTATTATGCCCTTTTCAACTTCTCAACAGTCTTTCCATTTCATCTTATTTAGAATTGATTGCTAAACCTCCTGCCTATCTTGCCCTATGAAATATTCTGTATCCCAATTTAATTCCTCAGTTCATACTGTCCTCTTGTCCCACACATCCCTGAAATTTCAGTAATTCATCAAAACTCTTTTTTCCCATTTATATACCTAGCCTAAAATCAATTCATTACCATTTTATTGAATATATATTCTACGAAGAGAGCCCTCTCCTATCCTTGTAGGGCTAGCTACAAGGCTGAGCGTGGCTTAGTTGTTACCCTGATTTGCCTTTTTCAGCCTGAGGTTCAGATTGGGTGCTAACACAACCAAACAAAGTTCGGAACCCTTCCCATGCCTTAAGACTAAAGTACCAGTGCAAAAACATATGAGCCACTGATTCAAGATCCTGTTTACATTAGGGGCACCTACCCGGTCCCTCCTTCTTTCGTTTTGATAAATTGTCCTAGGAGGGGATCCTGTTTTCCAACAGGCACCAAAAAAAGAGTCGACCTTTTGTAGGGATTTTCAACTTCCAAAGAGGTTTATGCCACCATTTGGCCTCCACCCAACCTTTCTTCCCTATAATATGGGAATAACCTAACTTAGGAGAGTACAAGCCCGATGACGCAAAGCCCCATCTGAGAGTGTTAGGCTCATCCCGAATGGGCACATTTTTTTATGAGAAGTTCATTTGTGTATAGGTTCCATGATTATGCCCAGATTGGGTCTAGCCTAAGATCAACCTCATATTTCCAACCTTGCACCTAGATGGAAGTGGTTTAGGTATTGTCAACTTGGTTAAGTAACAAGAGACCGTTGTCTGCCAGCTGGGCTATACATGCCTCCGGAAGAGAGTAAGATCCATTACAACCAACCCATGGGTCCAGTCCCAATCTGATCTGATGCCTGTTTCCTACCTTCCAGACCAGACCTTCCTCGATCAGATCCATGGCTCCAAGGGTGGCCCTCCAAAGCAACGATCCACCCTTAGAGGACTTGACAAGACTGCGGACCGAGTCTATACTATCTCCAGGATCAATGTACTTCCTTCTCATTACCATGGACCAAAGGGAGTCCTTGGTTAGGAAATACCATCCCAATTTTTCCGCAAGGGATTTGACAAAGGAAGGAAACTCCTTAATACCCCACCCTCCCCACTCTTTAGGTCTGGCTATTTTCTCCTAATCCACCCAGGACAAAGTGTGGTATTCTTTGGATCCTGCCCACAAAAATTTATGAAAGATTTTTCGGATGTGCTCCAAGATACCTCGTGGCATCCAAGAGAGCAGTGCCCAAAATATTGGGATGGCCATTAGAATATATTTGATGAGGGTAAGTCTCCCTTCTCTGGACAACCAATTGAAACACCAACACTTGACTTTTTTTTCAATTTTAGCCACCATCCACATCCAATCTGCTATGTGGTAATAATTAGGCTTAAGGTGGAACCCAAGGTATCATATATTGTCAGAAAGCTATCTGGCCTCAAAAGGGAGGATATCAATGGCATTTCTGGAGTCTTCCTCCACGATCCATACAACCATGATGGAATATTTGTGGAAATTTATGCTCATTCTTGTGGCTTTTAAAAATAGGTGCAGAGAGGCTTTGAGGTGGAAGATATCCCTGCTACTGCCATTACTGAAGAGAAGAATATCATCAAAAAACAAGATATGGGTGATACAGAGGTTTGTAGCGACCTCCACAGCCTGTATGTCCCCTTTCCTTTTTGCCTCTAAAATCAATTGACTTAAACCTTCTGCTGCCAACAAAAAAATAAGAGGGGAGAGGGGACATCCTTGGCGGAGGCCTCTTTCATTTTTAAAGAAGGGGGAAGCAACTCCATTTATCAATACGGGAAAATTTATGTCAAAAATACATCCCATCACCCATATAATAAAATCGTAGTGAAAACCTAGGTGGGTAAGCAGGAGTCTGATGTACATCCAACTGATTTTTTCATAAGCCTTTGAAAGATCAATTTTGATGATCATCTCTTTTTGTATGAATCTTTTCATGTTGTGGAGTAATTCTTGTGCCACCCCAATGGCTTCATGTATTTGTCTTCCTTCCAAAAATCTGAATTATTCCTTGGAGATATGCTTAGAAAGGATTGGCTTGAGTCTTTCAGC
>CM076571.1:603540740-603622918 GCA_034641835.2 Pinus albicaulis | reverse complement strand
TTATTTTAATATTAGTAATAATACTAAATAAAATGGGGACCCTTAGTTAAAATCCAAAAAATCAATTAGGATTTGTTTCCTTTATCATAAACCTACAAAAATCCCTTTGAGAGAATATTGCGAAAATATTAAGTTTATGATAGATTATAATAAAATTTGCTCTTGAAATGATATAACGCATCCATAACAAAAATAGTCTATACAAAAAGCATTGATCGCAGATCGCATAGCGCAGAAAACAGAAATGATTAACAAATATCTTTTACGCTCTGATTTATTATGCGCTTTTGCGATTTTGCGCTTTTGCGATGATTTCATTTTGCGATTGTGCACTTTTTGTGATTCTGCGCATTTGCGATATGTGCTTTTGTGATTTTTGCGATATGCGCTTTGCGCTATTGCGCAGTCCCTGTTTTTGTAATAAGTTTTATGACTGTGATGATTTCATATCGCGATATTGCGACATTGCGATATTGCGATATTGTGCAGCAAATCGCAGATCACAATGTCGCAGATTCACGTAAGCACGCTATCCCGAGGCAATCTTCCCATGTGTCAAATCCGTTATGCGCTTTAATGACTATATTAAATGATTGGAGTGATTATTAATGTGAAAAGAGATTGTGTTTAGATTAGAAGTCGTTTCATAATTTAAATATTATATTTCATCCGTGTTCATATTCAAAACAATCTCGTCACCTTTCTATTATCATTACTCTCATTTATTCGTAAAACGCAGGCACGAAGGAGCGGATCACTATACAAAGCTTCCACTATACATTATGGGTAAGAAGGAGAAGAGCTCAAGTTCTGAGAACAAAGAAATGGCTTCGCTATACGCAGACACCGCTTGTAACAAGGATGCGGGCATATCCACTTGGGAAGGAATGTATAATCTATTAGAGGATGAAAACCCTGTGGTGTTGAAAGTTGCAGCTACGGCCGGTTCAAAGGATATGTCTGAAGCAACCCTTAGAGACTTGGCTTGTTCATTCCTGCACAGAATTACAGCAAGGCCAAGGATTCTCCCATATACAGACATGGTGAAAAGGGTGTTAGATAACACAGATATCTCAGACAGGCAATTCAAGGCTCCACCTGAAAAGCTAATCGGATCATTCTCCACTGAAGACGTGAGGCTAATGTATAAGTCGCCAGAACCTCATGCGCCTTATAATGAGCAATTCATGAAAGAATTTGATAGAGAACATGCGAATTTCTCAGAATGCACACAGGAATGGACCAAAAGAGATGAACTATTGAAGAAAAACAAGCACGGGTGGACAGTACCAAAAAAGGTTGTTTTAGACATTGTTCACAAGTTCAAATATCCAAGGGGGCAAATTGACACAGTTTCTACCACAAGATAAGGTAGGTGAGTTTGCCAAAATTATCCTCTATAGAGCTTTTAGAAGTTAACAAAGAAGCTGTTGGAGGTCAAAAGTTCTCAGAGAAACGCAAAGCTCTTCTTGAGAAAAGCCAGGAGTTGAAAAGACTTGAAATAGCTGTCAGATAAAATGAAGAAACATTAACCAAATTCAAGGCATTTGATAGAGGAAAGATGTAGAGCGTGTTCGGCACAGAGGAAAATTACTGCAAAAGGTCAAATCGATAAAAAGAAACTACTCTGGTTAAAGTATAATAGGAGCATGACACAATAGCAGAAAGGGGCAACAGGGGAAATTCCTCCTACGCTTGCCAACTCTGTCTTTTCAAGACAGCTCAATTCTGAAGTCGGTTAACCACATCTTCTCAAAACTATGCTAGATGCCTGCAAGAGCAAAGATCAAGTTCATAGTTAGATAGATTTAGTTTTAATGTCACTATATTTTAGCCTAGGAAAAGGACGGTCATTGAACCGAATCCTTAATTTTTGTAATAAACTATTTTTAGAGTTAGTTAAAGTAGTATTTAAACCCCTCTAATGCAGAGAGAGTGGGGTCCTGGATCTTAATACTGTGAGACTTGGAGATTGCATTTCTGTACTCCATTGTCTTATATATTTTTTGAAAAGGATCACATCTGGTGATTTTTATGCGAAATTATCTTTGAAGTGTTGCATTTCTGTACCTTTAGAATTCGATTTTGCATTATAATTGCTGGATAGAGTATCAGATTGCATCTGGAAGTCATCAAGATGAACAAGGTATTTATATCTGTTTGCTGTTGATTTCTGTTGTTATATGATATTCGTTTTAAGATTGCTATCATTTATATGTATTTGTTTTCACAACGCTCTCTTTTGTATATCATTTCTGAGTATAATTGAAACGTTATTTTTCATAATTACATGTAAATGGTATACAATGATGAATGAAATATGCTATTATAACTCTGTTTAATTTCTTAAACAGAGTTACCTTTATTTGTTTTTGCACATTTCAATTTGATTAATAATACATTTTCATGGTTATTGTTGGATTGAAACAATCTTAAGTTGTATTCACATGTTATTACCCGGGTTAGTATTAGAATTTCTTTATCAATATTTAGCTTAGATTAGATAGTTTTATTTCAGCTAATTTAGTCCCATTTCCACCCATCCAATCCAATCCATTTAGTTATAAGGAAACTGGTCCTTTAAATCCAGTCGGAGCCACCATACCAAACGGAAAAGGAGCTGTCCTAAGGTCCCGACCGGGTGGTTATCCCCGATGTTTGAAGCAGAGATTTTCTAGGCTTCAACATTTTTGGCGCTAGAAGGAGGGCCCGAGCTATGAATGGCAAGTAAACCTCTATCCACAAGCCATTCCGAGAGCAAAACACCCTCATTAACTTCTTCAATTTCTTCTGAAATTCAAAATCCTAGAGAAGAAATTGCAGAAAATATTCAAACACCCACTACCAAAATCTTTAAACATTCAGACGATCAACATCCTGAGTCTCCTGAAGTTCAAGATTTAATTCATAAATTGAAAGGATTCTCATTATCTCTTGAAGAGTCTGAAATATATGAAGGTAGTGTAACTTCAAAATTTGTTTCTTCAAAACCTCTTACTAGGCTTCAAAGTGAAAAACTTGGTATTTCTCCCAAAGAATTCCCTTTGCCTAGTAGAGTTAAAACAAGAAAAACACAATCGGAATCAGCAAGTTCATCCTCTAATATCCAAATACCTATTTCTGAAATCCCATCTCAACAAAGTACAGTCATTTCCATATCATCTCCACAAACATCTTCTCCTCAATCCTCATCAGTCTCAAAATCATTCATTCCAACAACTTCTATCCAAACACCACCAGTTTCTACTATCCCTCCAATATTCATCCCAACAATGGCACAGAGACCATGGTCTACTCCAGGAGCAGTCAACATGGCTGCACCTTTACACGATTTACCAGACAATCCTGGAAAATGGCTTCCAAATTTTAGCCCAGATCTTAACATTCCAGCTGAAGAACATATCAATAACTTTATGCTGGCCATTAATTTGAATGGAGTCACACAGGAGGATGTTGTAGTTAGACTATTTCCTTACACTCTTCAAGGAACAGCAGGATCATGGTATTTTTCATTACCATCAGGATCTATAACAAGTTGGGACATTTTTGCAGATCAATTTTTAACCAAATTTGGAGATGACCGATCAATTGCAACTTTACTTAATGATTTCTCAAATTTGAAAATTGAAACCAAGGAACCAATTAAGGAGTTTAACTCCCGATTCAATAAGCTCTTGAACAAAATTCCCATTGATTCCAAGCCAAGTGAGCAGGTCAGAATTGAATGGTACATTACTGCCTTACCCTCAAACATAGCAATTTTCGTAGACAGAGCTGCAAAGCCTACATTAACCGAAAGTATGAAAGAAGCTATTGCAGTTGAAAAACGTATCACTTCTCTGGAAAAGAAAAATGCTCTTGAAGAAAGGAAATCAAAGAAGGTCAGCTTTAAAGATGATTCAAAGAAAAAGGCCAAAGATCCATATGACATGGAAGGTTTACAGAAAGTTCTTAAAACCATGTCAAATGAAATGGTCGAAATAAAAAAACAAGTAGCTGAAACTTCTACCAAGAAACCATTCCAGAATTTCAGAAGGAACCAAGTTGAATCTAAACCTCCTAATGCAGAATCAGAAGAAGAGGAAGAATAAGAAGATACATCTATAATATCATATCAAGAGGACGAAAATGAGGAAATAGCTGAACTAAATGGAATGTGGGATTTTATTCTCCCTAATTTTGATAGTGAAGAAGCTATGCCTGTAAGTACTAGGAGTAAATCTACAGCAGAACCAGTACAAACAGTTCCAAAAAAGAAAATTGCAACTCCAAGTACCAAAGACAAACCCACTGTGAAGAAAACTTCTCCATTACCTACTCAAAATCAACCATTTTCTTCTAATCCTCTCACATCAACAGCCAAAACTTTAGTAGTGTCAGAACCCATGGAATACAACATTGTCGAAGACATGAAAAAGATCAAAGCCAACATTTCCCTACATGAACTCAACAAACTAAAACACCAGCAAAAGTTGTTATTAAAAGAACTTAACGCTACACCAATTGCTCCTGTACCAAGCGGTGTAGTTGCAAAAGCAGCAAGAGGAACTGGTAAGCCACCCGATAAGGTAGATGCTACTGATACTGTGCTCATTGGGGAAAAGTCAAATTCTCAAACTCCCCCTTTTCTTTTGACTTATGAAATGTACAATAAAAATCTGCACAATTGTTTGATTGATTCTGGAGCTTCCTCCAATATAATGCCTACATCTGTCTGTGCTAAATTGAATATTGAACCACAAAAATCAGCAGTACATATTGTTCAGTTGGATCGATCCAAAGTTCAAGTGGTAGGAGAAATCAATTTAGTCACAATCAGATTAGCTTCTGATCCTAGGATTGTCCAAAGAATTGATATTTTGATTGCTGATATTCCTGAATTTTATGGATTAATCTTGAGCAGGGACTGGTTTGCAAAACTTAATGGTTACATCTCGACTGATTATTCACACATGTGGCTTCCTTATAAAGGGAAACCAAATCAAATTAAAATTGAACGAGAAAAACATATGACACACACTGTCACTGAATTTGAACAACCTAATGAACCTGTAGCATTCAACAACAATATTCTTGGAGGATATTCTGCTGAATCATTTCTTGGAAATTTCAAAGCTCCTCAGTCACCTTTTTCTGTAAATACTTTTGTTTCTCAGATAGAGAATTTTTCAGAGTCTGATTCTTCCATAATTGTAAATATTTCAGATTTAATTGTAGATAAGCCAATAGATAAGTCTTTATTTTGGTCGTTATATTTTGATGGATCGAAGTCTAATGATGGAGCTGGAGCTAGATGCATATTGATTGATCCAAATGGAGAGAAAACTATGTTATCATGTAGATTAGAATTTGAGTGTACTAACAATACCGCAGAATATGTTGCCTTAATTCAAGGACTTTATAAAGCTATAGGGTTAGATGTTAAATACTTGAAAGTCTTTGGTGATTCCGAAATTGTAATCAAACAAGTTAGGAATACTATTCATTGCCTTTCAGGACATCTTAAACACTATCAAACCCTAGTGCAAGATCTCACCACTCAATTTTTAGCATTTAATATTTCTCCTATTCCTAGGAATCAAAATACATCGGCTGACTTGTTAGCCAATGTTGCATCTAAACTCCTACCTGCTGAAGACTGCAGTCCTGATAGGTTTTCTGTAGAATTGATTTTTCGTCCATCTGTCCCAGACAATGTCACAAACTGGAGAGTCTTCTATCACGATCAAGATATTCTAAATTTCATGACTTCGGAGAAATCATATGATGAGAAAATTATTGACGAAAAAGATCATGATTTACAAATTATTTCAAAAGGTAATGAAAACTCCATTCCTAAATCTGTTGTTAAATTAGAGGACTTATATGATATTAAGGACAGATTCAAGAAAGTTGTTAATACAAAACTTCAAAGTTCCACTTTGAAGTTTGAATTAGTAAATCTTGGTTCTGATTCTAAACCCCAAAACATTAATTTAGGACTCAATTTAACACCAGAGGAAAGAAGTGCATTCATTAAATTGCTGAACAAGTATAAATTTTTTTTTGCTTGGAATTATGATGATCTAAAAACATATGATACTTCGATTATTCAACACACGATTCCAATGCTTCCTGATGTTAAACCTGTTCAACAGAAACTGAGAAAAATCCATCCAAATCTCGAGAGTCAAATCAAATCAGAACTCAATAAAATTTTGAAAGCCAAGATCATTTTTCCAGTCAGGCACTCTAATTGGGTTTCCAATATGGTACCTGTAAGAAAGAAGAATGGTGATATAAGAATCTGTATTGATTTTAGAAATCTAAACAAAGCGTGTTTAAAAGACAATTTCCCATTACCAACCATGGAACAGATACTTCAAAAGGTAGCTGGTTCTGAACTTATGTCTTTTCTCGATGGGTTTTCAGGGTATAATCAAGTTTTAGTTCACCCAGATGACAGATTGAAGACAACTTTCAGAACAAAATGGGGAACTTATGCTTATCAGAAAATGCCTTTTGGTCTAATAAATGCAAGAGAAACTTTTTAAAAAGCCATGGACATTGCATTTAAAGGTCTGATCAATAAATCTGTTGTTGTTTATCTTGATGACATAACGGTATTTTCAAAAAAGAGAGCCAATCATCTACATGACTTAAAGCAAATTTTTGAAAGATGTAGAAGGTTTTGTATTTCCTTAAATCCAAAGAAATCTTTCTTTGCTTTAGATGAAGGAAAACCTTAGGATTTGTTGTGTCAAAAGATGGAATATATATTGATCCAGAAAGAGTAAAAGAAATTTCTAATATTTCTTTACCACATAACAAAAAATCCATGCAATCATTTCTTGGACAGATCAATTTTGTAAAAAGATTCATTCCTGATTTTTCTTTAATTGTTTTACCTATGCAAAATATGATCAAGAAGAATTCAATATTCAAATGGACGCATAAAAAAAAGGAAGCTTTTGATTCAATCAAACAAGCGATCATTAATGCACCAGCATTGAATACCCCGGATTTTTCTAAAGATTTTATTTTGTATACTTTGGCTACTGAAACATCCTATGCAGCCGTTTTGACACAACTCAATGATCAAGAAATTGAAGCACCTATTTCTTTCTTTAGCTCAAATCTACAAGGAGCTGAGCTTAATTATTCCGATGTTGAAAAACAAGCCTTTGCTGTGTTTAAATCAATCAAACATTTCAGACCTTTTCTCTTGAAAACACATACAAAAATCATTGTCCCATTCTCTGCAGTGAGGCAATTATTAATTCAGAGAGAAGTAGGAGAAAAGAGAGCTAACTGGGTAACAGCTTTGCAAGAATATGATGTTATTATTAAACCAGCCAAGATTGTTAGAGGACAAGGTTTTTGCAGATTATTGGCAGGAGCTCATAACATACCAGAAGATCAAGATTCAAATCAAGATATTCAAGTAAGTCAAATAAGTGTTACAGATGCTGAATCTCAGTATGCTGATCTCATCTATTACTTGAAGAATGGGTATGCTCCTTCTAATCTCAGCTATAAGAGTAAACGCGCTTTAAGGTTAAAAGCTATTAAATATGAGATCATTGATAATGTGTTATTTAGAAAAAATTATGATTCAATTTTATTAAGATGTCTTGAAAAAACTGAAGCCGAAAAGGTTTTGCAGGAACTACATGATGGACCAGCAGGAGGTCATTTTGGAGGTGATACTACAGCTCACAAAATAATTCGCGCTGGTTATTACTGGCCTACCCTTTTTAAAGATACACATGATTACATAAGGAAGTGCCAAATTTGTCAGACTGCAAGTGGAAGACAAAGGAAACCAACTTTTCCTTTGCAACCAGTAACTATTGAACAACCATTTGAACAATGGGGACTTGATATTATTGGTGAGATAGTACCTCATTCTTCCAAACAGCATAAGTACATCCTTACTGAAACTGATTACTTTACAAAATGGGTAGAGGCAATCCCATTGAAGGTAGCCAATTCTGATGCAATTATTGATTTCATAGATCAATTCATCATAACCAGGTTTGGTGTACCTCAAGCTCTTGTTTTTGATAATGCATCTTACTTTTCTGGTAATAGTTTAATTGAATTTGTAGTCAAAAGAGGTTTTAAATTAAAATATTCAGCAAATTATTATCCACAAGGTAATGGTTTGGCTGAATCCACTAACAAAAACCTTATCAAAATCATTAAAAAAACCGTTGATCAAAATCAAAAGAATTGGCACAAATCTTTAATCTTTGCGTTATGGGCTGATCGTATCACTAAAAAAGCTTCGATAGGGACTTCACCTTTTAATCTGGTTTATGGAAAAGAAGCTGTGATACCTTCAAATTTAACTCTTCCATCATTAGCCCTAGTGCAGTTTATTGAAGAAAATCCTTCATCATCTATTCAATTGAGATACGATCAAATCCTTAAACTAGAAGAAGATAGGGATAAAGCAAAAATTATTCATGAAAAACATCAACAGCTTGTAAAATCTTCTTTTGATGCAAGTTCTACCGGCTCAAAACTTTTATCAATTGGTGATCTCATTTTGAAATGGGATAAAGCACACGAAGAAAAAGGTAAACATACCAAATTTCAGAAAATGTGGCTTGGACCATTTCAGATCGTTGAGAAGATAGGCTCAAATACATACATACTCCAAGATCTAACAAGTAAGAGAGAACCTCTTCCTGTAAACGGGCTTATCTTAAAGAAATTCTTTTCCTAAGGAGGTAACCCCTTCTTAAACTGTACATATTTCTTTCTGCAGATTTTGATTGTTTTTTTTGTTACAAATAAAGGTCGTTAATAAGTCCCTGATTGACTGTTTACTATTTAAGAAAATTTCTTCGGAAAAATATTATAAATATTTATTTTATGTAAATAAGAATTTTTAAAGTAAATGATCATAGTTTTTGAGTAGTTTAAAATAAGATGTTTAAACTTTGAAAAGATTATTTCAATCATTTACATGATCTTTTGAAATATTGAGGAAAATTTAAAATCATTAGAAGTTTATCAAGCAGAGAAAGGTTATTTGTAAAAGTAAAGTTTTTTCAAAGTTTTGGAACTCAAAAAAACTCTGAAAATTGTCATCCATTGGTTCTTAAGGATAAAACTATTTCACCCCATCCATTTAAGTTGTGATTTTTTAGAATATAATTCTAAGAAATTATACGAAAAATTTAAGAGATAAGAGGTCTCATTATGAGCCGACTTACTATGTTCATAAGGAATGATAAAACTGACATTACCAATACTGCGTACCAAAACAGGGTAATGGCTTATAAATATAAGACAAGGGGTCTCATCACGAGCCAGCTTGTTCAGTTTAATTATAACTAGTGAATGGCATTGTTATCAACTGGCCACCAAACCAGAACAATGGCTCTTAAAATAAAAATAAATAAAAGACAAAAAAAAACATGAGATAATAGATCTTATGAATTTATCTTTTAAAAAGTCATAATTTTAATTGGATGGGACAATGAATGGTTAATGGTTTAAAGGTAACCCTGTCGAGACTATAAACGTTTGCTGGCAGCAGAGGCAATACCTATGGCAATAGAGTATATTATAAAACCAAAACTCAGAGAGATCTATTTACTTTATTACTAACACCAATCAAAGCTTGAGATAACCCAAAATGTTTTTGTTTTTTCTTGAGAAACTAGAAAGAAATTATGAAATGATTTTTATTTTCCTTTCATAGTTACATTTTATTTTGAATAAATTCTAAGATAGTTTTCATCATCTTTAAAAATCTTTACTTACTAAGAATAGAATGTTCATTTTATTTTTCAGAGATAACTGTTTCTTCCAGTGAATCGCCAATTATTGTGGCTAGCAACAACCTCCCCTTTTTATTTAATATTAGTAATAATACTAAATAAAATGGGGACCCTTAGTTAAAATCCAAAAAATTAATTAGGATTTGTTTCCCTTAGAAAATAAAACTTTCTATCATAAACCTACAAAAATCCCTTTGAAAAAATATTCCGAAAATATTAAGTTTATGATAGATTATAATTGCTCTTGAAACAATATAGCGCATCCATAACAAAAATAGTATATATAAAAAGCATTGATCGCAAATTGCATAGCGCAGAAAACAGAAATGATTAACGAATATCTTTTGCGCTCTTATTTATTATGCGCTTTTGCGATTTTGTGCTTTTGCAATGATTTCATTTTGCGATTGTGCGCTTTTTGTGATTCTGCGCGTTTGCGATATGCGCTTTTGTGATTTTTGCGATATGCAGTTTGCGCTATTGCGCAGTTCCCGTTTTTGCGATAAGTTTTATGACTGTGAAGATTTCATATTGCGATATTGCGACATTGCGATATTGCGATATTGCACAGCAAATCGCAGATCGCAATGTCGCAGATTCACGTAAGCGCACTATCCCGAGGCAATCTTCCCATGTGTCAAATACGTTATGCGCTTTAATGACTATATTAAATGATTGGAGTGATTATTAATGTGAAAAGAGATTGTGTTTAGATTTAAAGTCATTTCATAATTTAAATATTATATTTCATCCGCGTTCATATTCAAAACAGTCTCGTCACCTTTCTATTATCATTACTCTCATTTATTCGTAAAACGCAGGCACGAAGGAACATACCACTATACAAAGCTCCCGCTATACATTAATGGGTAAGAAAGAGAAGAGATCAAGTTCTGAGAACAAAGAAATGGCTTCGCTATACGCAGACACCGCCTGTAACAAGGATGCGGGTATATCCACTTGGGAAGGAATGTATAATCTATTAGAGGATGAAAACCCTGTGGTGTTGAAAGTTGCAGCTACAGCCGGTTCAAAGGATACGTCTGAAGCAACCCTTAGAGACTTGGCTTGCTCATTCCCGCACAGAATTGCAGCAAGGCCAAGGATTCTCCCATATACAGACATGGTGAGATGGGTGCTGGATAGCACAGATATCTCAGACAGGAAATTCAAGACTCCACCTGAAAAAATAATCGAGTCATTCTCCACGGAAGACGTGAGGCTGATTTATAAGTCGCCAGAAACTCGTACGCCTTATAATGAGCAATTCATGAAAGAATTTGACAGAGAACATGAAAATTTCTCAGAATGCACACAGGAATGGACCAAAAGAGATGAACCATTGAAGAAAAACAAGCACGAGTGGATAGTACCAAAAAAGGATGTTTTAGACACTATTCACAAGTTCAAATATCCAAGGGGGCAAATTGACACAGTTTCTACCACAAGATAAGGTATGTGAGTTTGCCAAAATTATCCTCTATAGAGCTTTTGGAAGTTAACAAAGAAGTTGTTGGAGGTCAAGAGTTCTCAGAGAAACACAAAGCTCTTCTTGAGAAAAGCCAGGAGTTGAAAAGACTTGAAATAACTGTCAGATAAAATGAAGAAACATTAACCGAATTCAAAGCATTTGATATTGAGTAGAGAAAAAGATGTAGAACGTGTTCGGCACAGAGGAAAATTACTGCAAAAGGTCAAATCGATAAAAATAAACTACTCTGGCTAAAGTATGATAGGAGCATGACACAAGAGCAAAAAGGGGCAACAGGGGAAATTGTTCCTAAGCTTGCCAACTCTGTCTTTTCAAGACAGCTGAATTCTGAAGTCGGTTAACCGCATCTTCTCAAAACTATGCTAGATGCCTGCAAGAGCAAAGATCAAGTTCATAGTTAGATAGATTTAGTTTTAATGTCACTATATTTTAGCCTAGGAAAAGGACGGTCATTGAACCGAATCCTTAATTTTTGTAATAAACTATTTTTAGAGTTAGTTAAGTAGTATTTAAACCCCTCTCATGCATTTAGAGAGGGGTCCTGGATCTTAATATTTTTAGACTTGGAGATTGCATTTCTGTACTCCATTGTCTTATATATTTTTTGAAAAAGGATCACATCTGGTGATTTTCATGCAAAATTATCTTTGAAGTGTTGCATTTATGTACCTTTGGAATTTGATTTTGCATCATAGTTACTGGATAGAGTATCAGATTGCATCTGAAATTCATCAAGATGAACAAGGTATTTCTATCTGTTTACTGTTGATTTCTTTTGTCTTATGATATTCGTTTTAAAGATTGCTATCATTTATATGTATATTTGTTTTCACAATGCTTCCTTTTATATATCATTTCTGAGTATAATTGAAACGTTATTTTTCATAATTACATGTAGAAGGTTTCATACAAGTTTTTCGCAGTATGTTCAGTTCCAAATCATCTTCAAAGTAGATCCATCAGAAAGAACCCGGAAAGAGCTTTCCAACGGTATACTACACTCTCAAAACTGGCTTCTGGATTGAATTTTGTGCTTAAGTGAAGTAAAATCCCTCTATTCCCTAAGCCCCACCTATTTCCCATGTATCCCCTTTAAATTTATGTTCAAATCCCTTTAAAAACCCCTTCCTTCCCCCTTCCAATTATAATATCGCATTGTAAATCATTTAATAAAATATGTGATTTTATTACCCAACCACTTCCCCTCCATGCCTTTGGACTTTATAATAAAAAACTTCATATTACAAATTCCCTCCCCTTAAACACTTCTCTAACCAATACTCCACAAACTTTATAACAAAGTTATATCATATATATAAACCCCACCAATTTAGCGCAAAATCTCAAGATCGCAAGTTTAGAGATTCAAGTGTCTTGTTGATGTGGAATTTGCGATGTGTGATGTGCGATCATCGCAAAATTCCCATTGCAAATTCCAATATTGCGATTGCGATTTTATCCCCGGGCCCACCATACAACACTTACTCCCCATTATAATATAAAGGCCCTTTCTGCTTTGTAAGTCCCAAAATCGCATTTTATTACATTTATTAAAGGACTTCCCATGGTTTAATCCAACCGCATCGAAAGTTTTATTTTGTATATATTTTCCCGCTCCCCATTCCCCATTGCGATTAAGATGCTGGTCCCGCCTCCTCTCCCTTCCCTCTTATTCACTATTTCCCTTAACGAAAGGCAGTATTTCGGTTTATTCCAGTTTACTACAACGACGTCTTATTAAAAGCCAGTTATTCAAAAGGAATAATGGAAAGCAAAGTGACAGCCAAAGGTCGAGACCCAAATTGTAACAGTCACATCTTCAGTTACGTTGTAGAGAAATCTACGTTACAATTTTTTTCCTTCTCACTGGCAAGATGTAATTCAGCTCTTCCTTTACGAAGAGATTGTTGGCTTTTGGCCTTGTATCTTCAGTTGTGATTTCTCCCCTTCCATCGATTTTTATTTCGGCAAAATTCGTCTATTTATTGTAAATTCTAATTATTTGCAAGGGCAGAAAATCTGAGGTCTGAAAACTCAAAAGTAGGGGAATAGTGTGGCAGTGAGCTCTGCGCTCCGTTGTACAGTTTGGCAGGGAATTAAATAAAGTGATGCAGCTCTGATTTATGGGATTCATGTGGTATGCATTTTAGCATATGTTTCTCCTTTATGTTTCATATGTGCATTGTTATGTTACACCATTCATTCATTAACATCTCTAGTTGAATGTTTTCAAGTTAGAAAGGTAGAATCCATTTTATATGCTCTGCCTTGGGGAATCATTCATACTCTTTGTATTTTCTTCTGTTTGAAAAGGATTCATTTATTATGCCCTTTTCAGCTTCTCAACAGTCTTTCCATTTCATCTTATTTAGACTTGATTTCTAAACCTCCTGCCTATCTTGCCCTATGAAATATTTTGTATCCTGATTTAATTCCTCAGTTCATACTGTCCTCTTGTCCCATACATCCCTGAAATTTCAGTAATTCATCAAAACTCTTTTTCCCATTTATATACCTAGCCTAAAATAAGTTCATTACCATTTTATTTAATATCTATTCTACGGAGAGATCCCTCTCCTGTCCTTGTAGGGCTAGCTATAAGGCTGAGTGTGGTTTAGTTGTTACCCTGATTTTTCCTTTTTCAGCCTGAGGTTCAGATTGGGTGCTAACATCTCTGGTGACCATACTGGGGAAGCAATTACAAACTTTTGCATAGAATATTTATCACCCCAGTAATATTTTTCTTGCAAAGTCTCGATGATGATATTTCAGAATTTTCTAGGCTGATATAAATATTGTATAGTAGTATGTTGAATACACAGGCTTCAAGAAGATATACAAGGGCTAATCCTGATCCAAATCCTTCCGCTGTGTTCGAAAATCTGAATCTTATCCCAAGAATAGTCAGAAGACAAGAGGGATCGCCAAGTCCTACACCTATTTTCAGGTCCCATACTTGGCCCAGTGAATGTTTTTTTGTAGAGGAGATTTCTTTTGATGAGAATTTTGAGCTTTCTTTGTTTAGAAGTAAGTCTGAAACTACACTTGAAGAAACGGTTTTAGATCCGGAGTTTCTTGTAGATATTGAAGTTCAGAGAGAAAATTATTCCATTGATGACTACATTTTGAATTCGCCTCAGTCCATCACTGCAAATTATATTCCTGAGCCTTCAGAATCATTAGGCACAACATTCCATCCTCCTAATTCATCAGCATTCCCATCAATCAATTCCCAGTTTTCATCTCCTCCATCAACACCTACCTCAAATTCCAGCATTACAAACGTTGTGGTAAATCCTCCCAGAAATATGGCTGCCCGGTATGCACCCTTGGTTTTACCTCAGGTTCTCAATGATATGCCTGCTGATTATCAGAGTAAAATTTCTATCTTTGATGCCACTCAGGACATTACAGCCCAGCAGCATGTTGACAAGATGAATGACTTTTTTGACTTGCATGAAGTGGAAGAAGAGAATGTAGCAACCAGGTTGTTTGTTCAAAGCTTCGGAGGTGAAGTGAGAAAGTGGTTCAGAGCTTTACCAGCAGGCTCTATTCATACTTTGCAAGAGTTACACACACAGTTCCTAGACCGGTGGGAGGTGAAAAGGAACCCACACCAAACTCTGTCTGAATATGAGAATATGAAAAGAAATGTGGGTGAAACTGTGCAAGACTATTGTTTAAGATTCAATGTTGCATACAATGCTATTCCGGCCAACCTCAAACCACCCGTGGATTCAGCTATGCTAAAGTTTCCGAACGGTTTTGATGCCGATATGGCATATCAGCTGCGTGAAAGAGATCCACCGTCTCTTGAAGAAATGCAAAAAATAGCAGTAAGCGTTGAAGCTAATCTGCTGACCAGAAGAGCTCGAGCTAGAACCGAAAAGAAAGTTGAGGTGAAAGAGGAAGCCTCCACTTCGGACAGCAGAATGGACACTCTAATTCGTACAATGGAAAATATGGTTGAGCGTTTGACGATTTCCGATAGGCTCGAAACTCAAATAAGAAATCCAAATTTTAGAGGACAGCAGCAAACACAATTCAGAATTAGACAGA
The DNA here is from genome assembly GCA_034641835.2 of Pinus albicaulis. Taxonomy (NCBI): domain Eukaryota; kingdom Viridiplantae; phylum Streptophyta; class Pinopsida; order Pinales; family Pinaceae; genus Pinus; species Pinus albicaulis. The sequence goes on along the minus strand of CM076571.1, from coordinate 603,607,591 downwards.
GAGAACAAAGGGCGCAGGACCAAGCGGCACCACAAAATCCAATTAAAACACCGTTACAATAGAAGTATGTGCAAGGGACTGAATCAAACAATGATGGTCCTCTGTTTGAAACCAATCATTTTTTCACAGTTCATGATGCACCCATTTTCCTCACAGAAGATGAATAATACATAGTGGCGAATCCAGACATTCAAGGGGACGAAAATTTCATTTTGGCCAATGATGTGGTGTTATAAAAGGAATCTGATGACTACCAGAGAGGTTATATGAACGCGCTATCAGCCCAGCAAGGGCAGTATTCTCTAAGGAACAGAAACGTCACCATCAGCCCCATTCAAAGGAGAAAAGAACTACAAATGAAGGACGAGGCACAGAAGAAAGGAAAAGAGTCGGCCAATCCTTCATCCAGCAAAGCACCCATAGCTGAGAATGTCGCAAAAGAAAAAGGCCAGCAGAACATAGCGAGAGAACAAATGGAGAAGAAAGACCCTCCTATTAAAGAGGTAGAAAAAGCTCCCTCCTTTAATTTAGAAAATGAAAATTCCAAGTTGAAAGTGTCCATGCCCTTAAACAAGTTGGTAAAGAATAGTGTATATAAAAATCAGGTGTCTAAAGTCTTGCAAATTGACCCTCTTTCTGATATGGTTAATGTGGAGGATGACTACCCCGAACTTATTTTTAGTCCAGCCACACAAGAGTTTGAAGAAAATGAAGTTCCCCCCTTTTACTTCAGTCTTAGGTTACATGAGTTTATCTTGCATAATGCCATGTTAGACTCTGGGGCCTCCCATAATTTAATGCCCAAAGCTGTCATGGAGAATTTAGGCCTTGATGTTACTAGAAAATACCATGATTTGTACTCTTTTGATTCAAGTAGGGTCCTTTGTATTGGTCTCATCAAAGATTTAGTACTGTCTTTAGATCAAATCCCAGCCATAAATGTCTTGATGGATGTAGTTGTTGCTGATGTCCCACCAAGGTTTGGAATGCTCCTATATAGGTCTTGGGGTGCCAAACTTAAGGGGACCATACAACTTGATTTATCCTATGCCACAATCCCTGTGTTTGGCCAGTTGAGAAAGTTATATAGGGAAAAGAAAATGAAATACATGATCACTAGCAAAGACAAGCCAATAAATCATCCCATCAATGCAGTACACACAGATTTAGAGTCTTTTGTCTTATATTCAGATGGTGGTTTAAATGACGAGGAGGTTCAGTTGGTACAAGTGGAGGAGATACTTGAGATTTCAGAAAATTTCAGAGAAATCCTCAAACAGGAAAAAGACAAAGTAGCAAGTACTTCTAAGCCTTCTGCCTACCAGCAGCAAACAGATAATGAATAGCCAGAAATCAGCCAAGGCAAAGAAGAGAAAGAAACAAACTTTCAGCATCTACAAGAAGAAGAAGAAGGTCTGTGGAGTATGGATTTTGATGGAGCTGTTGGTAAATATGGAGCTGGCATTGGAATATGGATTAGGAGTCCTATTTTTCAACCTGAGAAGGTCCCTAGTAATGTTAGAGTATGTGCTTACAAGTTGGCTTTTGAATGCTCTAACAATGAAGCAGAGTATGAAGCTCTGATTGCAGGCCTCAAAATCTTGAAGAAGTTGAAGGCAAAAAGGATTTCTGTGTATGGTGACTCTGAGTTAATAATCAAGTAGGTGAAAGGAGAGTACCAAGCTAAACATCCAAGACTGAGGGCATACAGAAATGCAGTTCTGGACATTTTGAAGACATTCCCAGAGTACACTTTGACAGCAGTGCCCAGGATGCAGAATCTTATTGCTGATTCTCTTGCAACTACTGCAAGTAACCTGAAAATTCCGATGAACTCCAACAACAAATTCGAAATCCATGTTAAGCATAGGCCTGCTGTTCCGGATAATTTGAGGTATTGGCAAGTATTTTGGGATGATAATGAGATAAATGCATTTTTGCAGGGTGATGGAAAATTCAAGAACACTCTCATAGAAGGTGAGTATGTGGTGGATGATCAAGAAATGGAAACAAACCAGATGGACATATTGCAGCTGAAAGATAACGTAATTCCTAGAGGTCTCATACCTCTAGAGGAGCTGTTTGATCAGGACGATGTTGCAAAGAAGCCAAGCTTGGTGCCCATAGAGAAAGGAGTTGAAGATGTGAATCTTGGAACACCTGATCAGCCCAAGTTCGTGAAATTGTCAAATACATTGTCCCCTGCAGCGAAGGATAAGTATGTGAAGTTGCTTTCCGAATTTTCTGATTTATTTGCATGGGATTATTCATATTTGAAAGTGTATGATAGGAACATAATCCAACATACTATTCCTATCAAGCCAGATCAAAAGCCATTCAGACAGAAGCTGAGAAGAATCAATCCGAAGCTGCTGCCATCCATTGAAAAAGAGGTAAACAGATTATACAAAGCTGGTATCATAGTCCCCATTAGATTTTCTGACTGGATTTCAAATTTGGTCCCGGTACGTAAGAAGACTGGAGAAATAAGGTTGTGCATAGATTTTCGGAACTTGAATAAGGCTTCCTTAAAGGATAATTATCCACTTCCGAAAATGGACCATATTCTGCAGAGAGTAGCTGGAGCATCCAGGATGTCATTACTTGATGGCTACTCAGGCTACAACCAAATCTTGGTGCATGAGAAGGACCAAGATAAAACTGCCTTCACAACACCCTGGGGAACCTTCCAGTATGCCAAAATGCCTTTCGGACTGAAGAATGTAGGAGCTACTTTCCAACGTGCAATGGACATCGCCTTTGCAAATGAAAAAGATGTTTTTCTGGTTGTCTATTTGGATGATTTGACAGTGTTTTCAGGATCATATGATGAGCATTTGTACCATTTGAGATTTGTTTTTCAGTGATGCAGAAAGTTCAGAATTTATCTCAATCCCATGAAGTGCCTCTTCGCCATGGATGAAGGCAAGCTACTGGGACATATCATCTCCAAATATGGTATTCGCATCGATCCACCTAGAGTGGAGGCAATCCAGCTCATAGACCTGCCACGAAACAAGAAGGAGATCCAAGAATTCAATGGTAAGATGAACTTCTTACGTCAATTTACACCCAATCTGGTTGAGCATTTGAGGGAAATGACTAATATGTTAAAGAAAGATAGCACTGTTAAATGTAGTGAGGAGGCTATCAAATCATTCAATCTGGTAAAGTTTGCTTTTTCCAATGCCCTAGTTTTGATCAGTCCTGACTACACTCAAGACTTTATCATATTTTCGTTTGCATCTGAGCATACTTTAGCGGCTGTTTTAATGAAAAAGAGAGACGAAATCGAAAATCCAATTGCCTTTTTCAGTAGAACTATTAGAGACGCTGCTTTGAGGTATAATATCATTGAAAAACAGGCATTGGCCCTTATCAAAGCATTGAAGGATTTCAGGGTCTATATTCTGCATTCACATACTATAGCATATGTCCCAAACGCAGCAGTGAAGGAGGTGTTGATGCAAACTGATCGAGAAGGTCGAAGAGGTAAGTGGATAGTAGCCATGTTGGAGTATGATCTGGAGATCAAGCCCACGAAATTGATCAAAGGCCAAGGCTTGGCGAAATTGATGGCCCAATCAAATCTGCACGCCTTAGATATAAACCTTATAACAGCGGTGGCAGAAGAGGAAGATGAAGGTTTGCTGGTTCCAATTGCAGACATTTTTCTACAGTCCCCGTGGTATTCAGATATCGTCTATATCCTTTAGCATTTTTCTCCTCCTACGGGCATGTCCAAGAGCAAAGGTAGATCTCTGAAGCTAAAATCTGCAAAATACTGCATTTTAGACAACACTCTGTATTGGAAAGATCTAGGAGGCATTCTGCTCAATTGTTTGGTTGAAGAAGAAGCGCAGAAGGTAATGCACGAGTTTCATAAAGGTGACTGCGACGGTCACTTGTTTTGGAAGACTACAACTAACAAGATATTGAGAGTGGGATATTATTGGCCCACGTTATTTTCTGATTTTTATAAGACAGTGATGAAATGTCACGAATGCCAAATCTTCCACGGGAAGAAGAAATTGCTTCCACTTCCTTTGAAACCAGTTTCAGTGAACGCACCCTTTCAGCAGTGGGGGCTCGATTTTATAGGGGAGATTCATCCCGCGTCCTCAGCACAGCACTGATGGATCTTGACGGGGAAAGATTACTTTACTAAATGGATCGAGGTCGTCCCAGCCAAGCAAGCAACATACGTGGTAATCATTCAATTCTTGGAATCGAATATTCTATTTTGTTTTGGCTGCCCCTATAAAATCGTAACAGACAATGCAGCAGTGTTCATATCCAATAAAATGATCGACTTTTGTGACAAATACAACATCATGCTGGGCCATTCAATAGCTTATTATCCACAAGGAAACAGCCTGGCTGAGTCATCTAACAAATCATTGGTGAATATAATTAAAAAAATGCTGGAGGTAAACAAAAGAAATTGGCACTGAAAGCTCATCAACGCGCTGTGGGTAGACAGAGTTAGCAGTAAAATATCAATAGGTATGTCACCATTTGAGCTGGTTTATGGTACTGACGCTATCTTTCCTACATCCCTTACTGTCCCAGTTATGAAATTATTGCAAGAAGTTGGCAGCGAGGACATTGAAAATCAGCGAAGAATCAATCAAATGATCCACCTTCAGCAAACAAGAGAGGAAGTGTCACAGAACGTTATTCAGTTGCAGGAGAAAATTAAAAAGATCTATGACAGGAAGACAAAGGCAGAAAAGTTTCAGCTGGATGATATAGTGTTGAAATGGGATGCCAGAAATGAAGACAAAGGGAAGCATGGTAAGTTCGACAATCTGTGGAAAGGACCATACAGGATCTCAGCTTACAGAGGACAGAATGCCTTCTTGCTGTCAGAAATGGATGGCCAAAATTGTCCTGGAGGAGCAGTAAATGGTAGGCTTTTGAAGCACTACCATTGTTGAAAACAAAGGATCAGGATATATGTCATCATAATTGTATATACCATGTTATGTTTATCAAAGTTCTGAGTACACAGTCATTGAAGTTTTGGGCCCGAAGTGAAGGCTATAAAACTTGAATGATATGTGTATGGTTTGGTTTATTTTAGTTTTTCAGTCTTAGTCTTTAGTCAGTGTCAGTATGCATTGTGTCAGTTTTTCAGTATTTTTGACTCCATGCCCAATGGATAAGGCTACTTGGTCTACGGTGTTCTTGGCACCTCCAAGGAGCTACCATCCCCATTGGAGCCAATGTTAGTGTCACTCTAGTCATACTGCCATCAGTAATCAAAATTGCTCTTTTTCATTTGCATATTAGGAGTCCCATAATAATCAATTTCGCCATTCCGTTAGGTCATGGATTCATTGATGGTAGTAATTTGTTACCAGTTTTCCCTCATGAGGTACTTGCTGATTTTCCTTCCTATGATCTTCAGTCATTTGTCACTTTCATTCTCAAAATCATATTAGTAGGTCATAGGATGGGTCTCATTAGTCTCTAAGGTCTCTCCATGGTCAAATTAATGAGTCAAGTGTCAAATAAATATCAGCGAAGTCATGAGGAAGTCAATAAATACAAAGTCATAGCACCAGGGAGATCAAAGATATCATTTGTTTGGTTTGATGCAAGCTTCACCTCAAAACAGTGTTTTGAGGTGAAGACATGATACTTTGCCTTTCAGCCACAATTCAGAAGCTTTTATCTCCACAAAGTGATGTCTCTACCTTCAGAGAAGTTTTCTGCAGTATGTTCAGTGCCAAATCATCTTCAAAGAAGATCCATCAGAAAGAGCCCGGAAAGAGCTTTCCAACGGTATACTACACTCTCAAAACTGGCTTCTAGATTGAATTTTGTGCTTAAGTGAAGTAAAAGCCCTCTATTCCATAAGCCCCACCTATTTCCCATGTTTCCCCTTTAAATTTATGTTCAAATCCCTTTAAAAACCCCTTCCTTCCCCCTTCCGATTATAATATCGCATTGTAAATCATTTAATAAAATATGTGATTTTATTACCCAACCACTTCCCCTCCATGCCTTTGGACTTTATAATAAAAAATTTAATATTACAAAGTCCCTCCCCTTAAACGCTTCTCCGACCAATACCCCACAAACTTTATAACAAAGTTATATCATATATATAAACCCCACCACTTTAGCGCAAAATCGCAAGATCGCAAGTTTAGAGATTCAAGTGTCTTGTTGATGTGGAATTTGCGATGTGCGATGTGCGATCATCGCAAAATTCCCATCGCCAAATTCCCATCGCAAGTTCCCATCGCAAAATTCCCATCGCAAAATTCTCATCGCAAAATACCCATCGCAAAATTCCCATCGCAAAATTCCCATCGCAAATTCCAATATTGCGATTGTGATTTTATCCCCGGGCCCACCATACAGCACTTACTCCCCATTATAATATAAAGGCCCTTTCCCCTTTGTAAGTCCCAAAATCGCATTTTATTACATTTATTAAAGGACTTCCCATGGTTTAATCCAACCGCATCGAAAGTTTTATTTTGTATGTATTTTCCCGCTCCCCGATCCCGATTGCAATTAAGATGTTGGTCCCGCCTCCTCTCCCTTCCTTCTTATTCACTATTTCCCTTCACGAAAGGCATTATTTCAGTTTATTCCAATTTACTGCAACGACATCTTATTAAAAGCCAGTTATTCAAAAGGAATAATGGAAAGCAAAGCGACAGCCAGAGGCCGAGACCCAAATTGTAACAGTCACATCTTCAGTTACGTTGTAGAGAAATCTACGTTACAATTTTTTTCCTTCTCACTGGCCAGATGTAATGCAGCTCTTCCTTTACGAAGAGACTGTTGGCTTTTTGCCTTCTATCTTCGGTTGTGATTTCTCTCCTTCCATCGATTTGTATTCCGGAAAAATTTGTCTATTTATTGTAAATTCTAATTATTTGCAAAGTCGGAAAGTATGAGGTCTGAAAACTCAGAAGTAGGGGAATAGTGTGGCAGTGAGCTCTGTGCTCCGTTGTACAGTTTGGCAGGGAATTAAATAAAGTGATGCAGCTCTGATTTATGGGATTCATGTGGTATGAGTTTTAGCATATGTTTCTCCTTTATGTTTCATATGTACATTGTTATGTTACACCATCCATTCATTAACATCTCCAGCTGAATGTTTTCAAGTTAGAAAGGTAGAATCCATTTTATATGCTCTGCCTTGGGGAATCATTCATACTCTGTGTATTTTCTTCTGTTTGAAAAGGATTCATTTATTATGCCCTTTTCAGCTTCTCAACAGTATTTCCATTTCATCTTATTTAGACTTGATTGCTAAACCTCCTGCCTATCTTGCCCTATGAAATATTCTGTATCCCGATTTAATTCCTCAGTTCATACTGTCCTCTTGTCCCATACATCCCTGAAATTTCAGTAATTCATCAAAAATATTTTTCCCATTTATATACCTAACCTAAAATCAGTTCATTACCATTTTATTGAATATCTATTCTATGGAGAGAGCCCTCTCCTGTCCTTGTAGGGCTAGCTACAAGGCTGAGCGTGGTTTAGTTGTTACCCTGATTTTGCCTTTTTCAGCCTGAGGTTTAAATTGGGTGCTAACAACATCAAAGGCTTATTTTTCTTTATGTAACCATTTGAAAATCTAATTTTTCTTAATCATATTCTGAAAATCTAAAACTATTTGAGAAAAATCAGGAATGAATATTTTTACGAAATTGATTTTCCCTAGAAATGATTACATGGATTTCTTGTTATGTGGTAAAGAAATATCAGAAATTATTTTACTCTATCAGGGTCAATATATATACCATATTTTAACACAACAAATCCTAAGAGTTTTCCTTCATTGAGAGAAAAGAAGGATTTCTTTGGATTTAAAGAAATACCATATCTTCTGCATCTTTCAAATATCTATTTCAAATCATGCAGATGATGGCTCTTTTCTTTGAAAACACTATTATGTCATCAAGATAGATAAAAACTAATCTATATCCATGACTCTCTGGAAAGTAGCTCCTGCATTTATCAAACCGAAAAGCGTCTTTTGATAAGCATAATTTCCCCATTTGGTTCTGAAAGTAGTTTTCAGCCTATCATCTAGATGTACCAATATTTAGTTATAGCCTGAAAAACCATCAAGAAAAGACACAAGTTTAGAACCAGCTACCTTTTCAAGTATTTTTTCCATCGTTTCTAATGGGAAGTTATCTTTTTCACATGCCTTGTTTAAATTTATAAAATCAATGCAGATTCTAATATCTCCATTCTTCTTCCTAATTGGTACCATGCTGGAAACCCAATTAGAATTTCTTACAGGAAAAATGATTTTGGCCTTCAAAATTTTATTGAGTTCTGCCTTGATTTGACCTTCCAGATTGGGATGAATTTTTCTTAACTTCTGTTGAACAAGATTCACATCAGAAAGCATTGGAATTGTATGTTGAATGACAGAAGTATCATAAGTTTTCAAGTCCTCATAATTCCAAGAAAAAACATTTTTATACATATTCAGAAGCTTGATGAAAGAGATCCTTTACGCTGAAGTTAACTCGGGTCCTAGATTAACATTTTTAGGTTTACACTCAGTACCAAGGTTTACTAATTCAAACTTCAAAGTAGAAATTTGAATTTTGGCATTAGTAATTTTCTTGAATCTCCGTTCTTTATATCATATAGATCCTCAAGTTTAACTATAGATTTGGGAATGGAATTTTCATTACTTTTTGAGGTATTTTGAAGATCATGATCATTTTCATCAATTATTTGTTCATCATAAGATTTCTCTGAAGTCAATAAATTCAAGATATCTTCATCATGATAGAATACTCTCTAGTTTGTGATATTATCGGGAACATATGGTCTAAAGATTAATTCGACTGAAAACCTATCTGGACTGTAATCTTCAGCCGGGAGGAGTTTGGATGCAACATTGGCTAACAAATCAGCTGATGTATTTTGAGGTCTAGGGATAGAAAAGATGTTGAATGCTAAAAATTGAGTGGTGAGATCGTGAACAAGGGATTTATAATGTTTAAGGTGATCTGAAAGACAATGGACAGTGTTTCTTACTTGTCTGATAACAATTTCAGAATCACCATACACTTTCAGGTATTTAACATTCAACCCTATTGCTTTATAACTTCCTTGGATTAAGGCTTCATATTCTGCAGTGTTATTTGTACACTCAAATTCTAACTTACATGAAAGCATATTTTTCTCCCCATCTGGATGAACTAAAATGAATCCTGCTCTTGTGCCATCACTATATTTTGATCCATCGAAATATAAAGACCAAAATAAAGACTTATTTACAGGTTTATCTATAGATTGATCAGAAACATTAACAATTGTTGAAGAATTAGTTTGTGAAAAAATTTCAAATTGCGAAATAAAAGTATTTACAGAAAAGGGTGATTGTGGTACTGTGAAATTTCCAAGGAATGATTCAGTAGAATAACCTTTGAGAATGTTGTTATTAAAAGCAAAAGGTTCATTTTCTTGTTCAAATTCTGTCACGGTATGAATCATGTGTTTTTCTCACTCAACCTTGATTTGATTTGGTTTCTCTTTGTAAGGAAGCGACATGTGAGAATAATCAGTGGCAATGTAACCATTAATATTTGTAGACCAATCCCTGCTCAATATTAATCCATAAAACTCAGGAATATCTGCAATCATTATACCAATTCTCTGGACTATATTGGGATCAGAGGCTAATCTAATAGTAACTGAATTGATTTCTATTTCGGGGAAAATCACCCTAGAGGTTCGTTGGGTTACAACCTCCACAGAGCAGGGGCATGCTACTTAAGAAGGACTCACAAAACCATGCATGTTCAGAAAAAATAAATAGAGTAGAATGAGGAAGTTACCCGTAGGTCCTATAGTTGAAGCAGATCCCGTAGGGTCCAAACCCCCAGCAACCGTCCTTCCTTCTTAACCTGAAAGACAAGAAGAAAAAAGCATGAAGAACTAGTTGTACAGCATATATCTACTCTAAATTTTAGTGAGATTCATATAAAACATCAGATAAATCATAATGAATGCTTAAATAAAAATTTTCTCATATATGTAAGCAGACACTAACACGTATATTTCGGGAACAAGATGGTACTTCTGTATTATAAATAGCATGTACAAAAGTAACGAGTGGAGAGATCACCTGAATCCTTCCACGATCTTCGAGCAGACCGTCGTCCGGATCCGTCCCGCCCTTGCCTCACTAAGACTCCTTCCAAACTGGTGCATACGAGATGACATATAGGGAGATGAGCATCTCAAGGAAACAAGGGTTTCCTGTAATGAACTGGGAAAGTGTAGGAGGCACGGGGAATCAGACTTGGATAGGGAATACCAACAGAGTATAATATCAATAATTCTCTCTCCCCCTTAGGCCATACACATGAGGGGTTTTTATACTCCCTCCAAGTAGTTTCAACAGTTGGAAACAGTTGGCCACGTGGTGGGGTGGTTGAACTACTTGAGTAACCATCAATCCAGCCCGAAAATAGGGAATTTTTATATATTTTTTCATAATTTTAATGGCATACGCGGAAAAGTGCAGCTGGACTCGCGTATACACGAGGAAAAGTACGGGCATAGTCGCGTATGGGGATTTTTACACTGTTTTTAAGTGAATTTGTCCAAGTCTGTAGGAATGGGTGCCCAAAACCATCAAAGCAATCATGAATCATATGAAGGTGAGAAATGATGCTATAACAATTTCTCCCACAACTTGTACTTTAGACTGGTCTAACTGAACAATATGAACTGCAGAATTTTGTGGTTCAATATTCAATTTTGCATAGACTGAAGTAGGAATTATATTAGATGATGCTCCTGAATCTATCAAACAATTATGAAAATTCTTGGTATAGATTTCATAAGTAAAAAGAAAAGGAGGTTTCTAAGAATTTGGTCTTTCTCCAATAAGAACAGTATCAGTAGAATCTACTTTATCTGGTGGCTTACCTAATCCTTTGGCTAATTTGGAAACTACACCGCTTGGTAGAGGAGTAATGGGTGTTGCATTTAATTCTTTCAATAACAACTTCTGATGATGTTTAAATTTGCTAAGTTCATGTAAGGAGATATTCATTCTAGTTTTCTTCATGTCTTCAACAATTTTATAATCCATAGGATCTAATACCACCAGAGTTTTGGATGTTGTTGTAGGAGGATTAGAAGATGATGGTTGATTTTGAGTTGGTAAAGAGGAAGTTTTCTTTACAGGGGATTTGTCTTTAGTAGTCGACGTTGAAATTTTCTTCTTGGGAACTGTTTGAATAGGCTCTGCTGTAGATTTACTTCTTGTACTTACTGGCATGGCTTCTTGTTCCTTTTCACTGTCTGAATTAGGAAGAATGAAATCCCACATCCCATGTAATTCAACTATTTCTTCTTCTTCATCTTCTTCCGATAATGGAGGTGTATCATCTTCCTCGTCTTCTTCTAGATCTGACTTTGTGTTAGAGATTGAATTGGGTGGTTTTTATTGAGTAGTTTAATTTCTTTTGAAATTTATGAGTGACCTTTTGGTAGAAGTTTCTACCACTTTCTTTTTAATCTCAACCACCTCATTAGACATAGTTTTGAGAACTTTCTGCAACCGTTCCATATCATATATATCTCTCGGTGTTTTTTTCTTTGAATCATCCTTAAAGCTGACCTTTTTGGATTTTCTGTCTTCAATAGCATTTTTCTTATCCAAAGCAACAATCCATCTTTAAACTGCAATTCCTTCTTTCATGTTTTCAACCAAAGTAGGTTTAGCAGCTCTATCAACAAAAAATTCTATATTTGAAGGCAAAGCTGTTATATACCATTCACTTCGGACTTGCTCACTGGGCTTCGATATTGTAGGGATTTTATTCAAGAGTTTATTGAATTGGGAATTAAAATCTTTGTTGGGTTATTTCGGTTCTATCCTCAAATTAGAGACATCATTGATTAGGGTTGCTATTGATATATCATCTCCAAATTTGGTTAAGAAATGTTCTTGGAAAATATCCCAACTTGTAATAGATCCCGATGGTAACGAAAAATACTAGGGTCCTGCTGCTTGTTGTAAATTATAAGGGAATAACCTAACCACAACATCTTCATGTTGTACTGCATTTAAATTTACAGATAACATAAAGTTATTAATGTGTTCTTCTACTTGTATACCAAGGTCAGGACTAAACTTTGGTAACCAATTTTCAAGATGGTCTGGAAAATCATGTAAAGGTGCAAGAATTTCAACAGCCCCTAGATTAGTCCATGGTCTTTATGCCATTTTTGTGATAACGGTTGAGGGACTTGAAGTGACAACTAGTGTTTGAGTAGAGGTTGTTGGAATAACTATACTCTTCTGGGTTTGAGTTTGGGAAGAAGATGAGTGAGTTTGTGATGAAGAAATAATATCACTACCTGATTCCAACGGTGCTTTTCTGGTTTTAACTCGACTAGGTAAAGGAAATTCCTTTGGAGGAATACCAAGTTTTTTACTTTGTGACCTAGTGAGAGGTCTGGAAGAAACAAATTGTGAAGTAACACTACCTTCGAATAATTCAAACTCTTCTAATGATAATGAGAACCCTTGTAATTTATGAACTAAAGCCTGTATTTCAGGGGACTCAATGGGTTGATTGTCTAACAAATCTAAAGCTTTAGTAGTGGGTGTATTGATGTTCTTCTCAATTTCTCCCCTAGTGATTTGAGATGTAGAGGAAATTGAAGAAGGTGATGAGGGTGAATTGCTCTTAGAATGGCCTCTAGATTTGGATTTACTTTCCATTCATAGCTTAGGCCCTCCTTCTAATGCCAAAAATGTTGAAGCCTCGAAAATCGTTGCTTCAAACATTGAGGGAAAACCACCTAGTCCGGACCTTAGGACAGATCCTTTGCCATTTGGTGTGGTGGCTCCGACTGGATTTATAGGACCAGTTTCCTAATAATAAATGGATTGGTGATGGAGTATTTTTGTAAGTGGATAAATGGAACTAACTAACTGAGCTAATCTATCTAATTTAATCTATAACTTAAAAATAATTCTAAAACTAACCCGAGTAGTAAGTACGAATACGACTTTAAGATTATTTCAATTAAACAAATAACCATGAAAATGTATTATTATTTAAAAGAAGGATGCAATATCATATAATGATAACTCTGTTTAAGAAATTAAACAGAGTTAGAATAACACATCACATTCATAGTTCTGTATATCATTTACATATACTATGATAGATAAATATTTATATATCTTCAGAAATGATATGATAAAGAAATATTTGAAAAATCAAGCATATATAAATGATAGAAAATTTCAAAGAGAATAATTCATTACATAAATAAAACAACATAAAATCAATAGAAATACCAGATTCATTGAGATATTTTCCTGATGCAATTCGATATCCAAAACCTACGCTTTAATTTAGAACAACCTCCAAGGTACAAAAATGCAGCTCTTAAAGATGATTCACCATAAATCAAGGATGTGATACTTTATAAAAATAAAATAGTCAATGGAGTATACAAATGTATGATCCAAGCTAAAATATTACAAACTTAGGACCCCTTTCTAAATGCATGAAAGGGGTTTAAATAGGAAATCAACAAAACAAATTATCTATAACTTATGCTAGAAACTATCATCGGAGATCCTGGGAAAGACTTGTGATATAAAATAAAATAGATTCAGTGAATTTCTTTTGTATTCAATGTGCTGAGGTGGTAGATTTTAAAGATATCTTTAACTTTTGTTGGATTACTCAGCCTTGAATGCAACTGAATAGTGTATGTGGCATCAGATAACTCTGGAATGATGTAATTTATGGCATTAGAAAGAAATTTGATTGCCATCTGCTGACTTTGTGGTTTGATCAAATATGTCCATAGGACATCCCATGTAATTTCCTGTATTTTTATGATCTTTTGATTCCTGTTGATTATTTCCTACTTCCATCTGGAATCAGACTCTTTCATCCCTGGAAATTTACCTAGAGTACAATATGAAATCAAATTAGTATCATATACGATCTCATTTACTAATTGTGTCAAATTGTTCATTATGGCTCTAGCCCTTGATGTAGCACGTTCTTCTTTAATTAACTATGTATCCCATTTAGCAAACAAAATTTCTTTATGCCTTTCTTCGATCCTGGGAAGATTTGCTTTCCTTCCTTCTTCTGAGTCCTGCCATGAAATAAACTCTGATATCTTATCATCTGCATTCTCAAATTCAATTCTGGTACTCACTGATTCATCAATAAGGGAAGATGTTATTTCACATAAAGGTTCAGCTTGTGAAATTTTTGAACACAGGTTAGCAAACTACTGAGATAATAATTTACTTGTTTCTAGAGCTTCTGTTCTAAATTGGTCAATTTTAGGATAATCTTTAAATTTATCCATTCTTGCTTGAAAACTTTTTTCTTTCTCTTCTTTGGCGGCTTTCTCATTTTGTAGTAAGGTCTGTAGTTTGGACGCCTCTTGAGACAACTGTTGCTGTTTATTCAAGGCTTGCTGGTCAAGATTTCTCTTTTTAATACTCAGTTGTTCTTCCAATTGTTTGGCTCTGAGTATTTCTTCTTCTAACTGCTGCTCCAACTGCAATATTCTTTGTTGATCACCTGTTGTTTTCTCTTCTAGAAATGTTATCTGTAAGTCTTTTTGTTTTATCATTTGATTGACTTAAACAGATTTATCTATAGTGGCTACACTATAGGCACCTGCATATTGTGATAATTTGGTAAGATCCTCCGAAGGATTTATCTCAGTATTCTTCCATACAACATTCATTAACTCAACTTGTGAAGTTGCAGATGTTCCTTGATATACCTTCCTTCTCTTCCTTTGTTTTCTGACAATAGCCCTATGCTTAGGACTGTAAAAGATATCCAGAGGAGGAATGTCTTCAACTCTCAAAACAAATTCTTCTGATGGATGTTCAGGGATAGTCTCCATATCCTGATTATTCAAACTATCAACTTGAGGATTATTTTGTCCTGCAATTTGTTGTTCAAATTTTTCATATTGTCTTAGCAATTGGGTAGTAACAATAATTTCAGCATAATTTACCACTTTTTCCGTGGTTGTTTCTCTTTCAAGTTATTAATCTAGCTTATTACCTGTATTTCTTTCGTCAGACTGCATATCAGTTTTGGTAAATGTATTATCCTTTTCTGTCTGAACATCAAGTTTTCTAGCTTTCCTTTCCTTCTTAGTATGCATATCAGGATTGCAGGTAGACACTTCGTTTTTTGTCTTGCTAGTTGTGTCTTCCTTTTTCTTTTGTTCTGTATCTATACTTTCAGCTTCTTGCAAAGGAATCCTTAGCTAGTCAAGGGGAGCTTTCAGCAATCTCTAACTTCTGAACTGCATAAATTTATTCATATCCTATGTCTGAAACTTGGATTTAGCCAAGTCATAAACTTGGGAAAATTTCTCAATAGAAACAAATAAATCATCGAAGTCATCAAGTTCATGTTCAAATCTAACAATTTGAACCAAAGTTGTGAAATCGAAAGCTACTTTATTTGGATCATACTGTCTGCCTGGAACAGTTGCAAGCTTTGTATCTCTTATTTTAATGACTTCCTTCTTAGCATGTTTGAAATCATTAAGAGTATAATTTCCACAATGAAAGGGAAAGGTAGGCCACATCAATTTCTTGGCATTATTTAAAAATATTGACATCCCTCTTTCTGTTAACTGGTAAGAAATTTATTGGGCTAACAGTTTATCAGGGACATATAGAGGTAAGATATGGGGTTCAACAATGCTTCCAAAACCTTTGATATAGGTAAACCTTTCTTCTCCAAACCAATTGCCAATTAGGGATATATCATTCTTTACCTTTTCAGAGAGCCGGGGAGGAAATTGATTAAAAATGGTCTGATAGACAAGTAACATAAAGCCGTGAAAAATCCTATATACATCATTTTTAAAATGGACCTGCCCCAAATAGTTATGGTAAATATGTATCGGGACAGGGTTTTGAGGGGTCCATTTCCAACCTAGGATAGGAAATTCTGAATTTAAACACAGAGCATCTAAGATATAGGCACATAAATGAAAATGAGTTTTATTTCTAGTATCTTTATCCTTTCTATATTCAATAATTCTTTTAGCTATCTTGTCAGAAAGGATAACTAACCAATCCATAATCTTAGAATTCAGAGTAGAATGAATTAGGGGTACCATTTGAATTAAAAACCTTGCAGAATTATCATTTCTGAAAAGCCTACACATCATTGTAGCAGCATAGCAATATGGGAGTGCAAGAGACTCCATGGAGTAGATACCTGATGCTTCATTTTTGTGTTTTTATAGAGCTCGTCTCCATTCCCTTATTGGTTCTGATTGAGTTTCATTGCTTGTGGCGAAATCTTTAATGAAGGCTTTGTTATAGATTATTTTAGGGTCTGGAAGATGGTACATCGCTTTTATATCTTCTGCTCTGAAAGACCCAAACATTGTTCCCGTAGCCGAAACAAATGTTCTGTTTGTGATGGTGATATTGTCTATCACCCATCGTATTACATCATAATAGGGGAATATATTTTCCTGAGCTGCAATTTTGTGAAGAAAATCATTTGCAAGTGCTTTGAGAGGAGTCTTAGAATCAGAATCTGAGTCTTCTTCATCTGGTACTATCGCCTTTACCACTATAATAGTAGGTTGTTATGCTTCAAGCAAGTTATAAACGCCTTCCCATGAAAGCTTCCCAAGACCCTGGCATTCAGTATCTGTAACCAACTTGATTGTAGCTGGTTTTTCTTTTGGTGTTGTGGGAGTGACAGCAGTTTTTGCTGCGGCAATAGTTCTTGCTTTCTTAAACTTCTTAGACATATTTTCGTTTGGTATTGTTTTGCTAGTTTAGTGAACGAGAGGGTTTGATGTTCTATTGCTCTGAAAATGAGAAAAACCTTTTAGACACGGGAAGGAATGAAGAAATGAAAATAACTTATGCGAAAGATTTTTATTAATGATCAAAATTGATTAACTTCGTATTAAACTTAAATGCCCTCCATGAGAGTCACATTCATGCATTCATATTAGAATCAATCACCATAATTCGTTTGATTTCTTAATTAATGATGATCGTACAAACAAAGATTGGCGATATTGAAATGGTAATATAAGACTTTCCTTTTGAATTTTCCGAATGCGATTGATCAATAATAATATATGCACAACGCAAACAGTGATAAATAAAGACTGATTATTCATCGCATCGAAGGTTTCGAAAGGGAATGAAATAACATCTAATATTTTCCTTCGATTTGCGATTGCAATGATAATATATCACATCGGATATTTCCAAAGGAATTAAGTTGTAAATGATTTTCGCCAAAATGTGATTGCGATGATGGTGGGGTCCATCACATTGGAGTTTTTCAGAATAAGTAAACGTGATGTTGTTCCTCCGAAATGCGATTGAGATAAATCGCATCGCATCGGAGTTTATGAAATAGACTGAATGAAGGGTATCCTTTTCGAAATGTGATTACGATCGGTTACATCACATCGAAGTTTTGCAAAACAAAAGTGAAACCTTAAGAACCCATCGATTTGCAATTGCAATTTACTTTATCACATCAGTATTTTTTAACATGAATACTTCTATGCTTTGTGCCGATGCGATATAAGACTTGGTAGTTCATCGGATCGGAAAAATTCAATGTCACATTTGTTCACTTGTATTTGATACATGCAATATGCGATATATGACTTTTAAACAATGAATCTTTTTTTTTTTTAATTTAAAATAATTGGATTTCCTCAAAGTATTTTATTTTTAACTAAAAATAAAGGGAACCTATTTCTAAACAGATTTTATTCTAAAATTTTGAAATGGGGAGGGTTATTGTACCGTACAACAGTTTCCAGCGAGACAACTGATATAAGAATCTGCAGTGGCTAACTAAGGTCTCCCTAAGATGAGAGGATATCCATTAAACTTGGTTTTTGGCTACATAATCAGGAAATATGTAGGATACTCCCAAGATTCAATTGAAACCATAACATCCTCAACAATTCTTTCCGGAGTTACTGTGGACCGATTTGTAAGTTGCAGAACTATTGTGATTTTCCTCAAAGTCCCTTATAGGTTGAGTTTCAACATAGTTTCCTTGGTCATGAAATTTATGGCAGCCCCTAGATCAATCAGAGTATTAGGGACTATGATACCATCTATGTGCACATCTACAACTGGACTGCCATGGTCCAGGTACTTTGGAAATATCACCCTTCCCAACATTAAGTCGGACAACTATCCTACTACATTTATGGTGGGGGTATATTTCTTGTTTCTCCAAGGTTTCTTGAAGCACTTTTCCTTTATGAGCCTATTACAAATAGGTACATCCTTAATGGCATGGAAAAGTGGTATATTTACACACAAAATTTTCAATTCTCCCATAAGTTCAATCTCCTCTGGGGCGTGTTGACTGGAATGGATCAAGCGCTCAGGAAAAGAAGGTTGTTGTATCTTAGTGTTACTTTCTTCCTTTTCCTCCTCAACCTCTACAGGTGGAGATGGAGGGTGGTTTTCTAGGAGTACTCTTCCGGACCTAAGATTAATCTCCTGTATCTCCACATCATAAGCTAGATATGATGTCTCTCCATTATAAACTTGTTTTTCCTATATATTGTTTATGTTTGGATTTGGTTGTACATGAATTTGAGGAAACTTGGGTGGGGAAACATGAGTGAGCTGAGTTTGAGGTTTGGGTGGAGGCATTAGAGCAGGTGGTTGATTATGTTGAGGCCTCCACCGTTGGGATGGATTGTTCCACTAATATTGTTGAGGAACATAATGCTGAAATGGTTGATTCATAAGCTGAGGATGATATGGAGGGTTGTAAGGCCAAGTAGAAGGTGTAGGCTGGGATGGATTAGTTGGGGTGTACCAAGGTTGCATGGGTGAATTCTGATTATTGTGATAGTGAGAGTAAGGTGCACCTTGCATACCCTGTTAATATGACCTAGGGCCTTGAGGCCTTCTTTGGTTTGTGAAACATTGTTTCTCTGGTCCTACTTCCCCACCTTGATATATAACTTTGAGTCCAGGTAAGGAGGGACACTTGTCTGTGGCATGATTCTCTTCACAGAATAAGAAAAGCTCTATGAAATTTAGTGGGCATTCATTTATAGGGTGTTTTCTGGTACATCTAGGGAAAATTATATCCTAGGCTCTTTGTATTTCATATTTCTTCCTTTTGAATTGCATTGTGTCCATTTTAAAATAAAAGGGGTGCAAAATTTCACTCTTGAAGTCCTACATCATATTTACAATATCATGTTTGATGGAGGTGGAAGAGGAAGGGGTATTGGTTTTAATTTTTCTAGCTCTTCTTTTCTTCCTAGCTGCCTTAGAATGGTTCTTGAAGACATTTTTTATTGTTTCATAATGAAGTTGGTAGATATCACCTCCTGATAACATATTTAGGGTTTCCATAACCTCCTCCATGATCCCTCATAGAAGTACTAGTTTTAGGGAACTGGGATCAAGAGTACAGTTGGCTCCCTTATAGTTTAACTTAAACCTCTCTTCATAGTCTTCTAGGGATTCATTAGGCCCTAGAGTCATCCTGAATATTGCATCCTTAGTTTCCTCGGACCTAAAGTAGTCCCTGTACTTGTTTTTAAAGGCTTCTTACATCTATGCCCAGGTAGTGATGATGTTCCCAAGTAAACCCATGAAACAACATAAGGATAGATCTTTAAGGGTAGATGGGAGTAGATTCACCTTCTGATCATCTGAGTAATAGTTAGAGGTCCTACAGACAACAACAAATTAAAACATTAATGTGTCAAGATCTTCAGAGGTAAGTACATGAAATTGTGGAAGGGCTGAGGGGCTAATGCTTTTCAATTTACTTTCCCCATCTACCTCTCTAATGGGAAAGGCTCCTTGGGCTGTAGTTTCAACCATGATTGAGATAGGTGATGCAGGTTCCTCAGGTGAAACAAGATCTTTTTCTTCTCCAATAGGTTCTTCAAAATTTTTAGAAGGCTCACCTATGGTGTGTACAACCTCATAGCCACTGAAGAATACTAAAGGCTAACTATGTGATGATGTGGGGGTTTTAGGTAAAAAAATTCCTTGAGTATCCCTACTCCTATGAGGCATGAAAATCATTCTTTTTGTATTTTTTCAATATTTTTGAAGCAACATGTGAAAGGAAAGTAGAAAATAATGCTAAAAAAAAAAACAAAGCATCTACTAGACACATTCCTAGAAATGACGCCAAAAAGTGGTGAGCCCTGGTATTGCACTATGAATGTTGTAGCTCCCAGATGTTTCCCTACTTTACTTTATCAACCTAGGGTTCGTAAAAATTTGGAGGTGACAGTGCTACACACAGCAACAGATGCATTCTAATCGTGTCATCGTATTATGAGCTTTACGAAAGGGTGCTACTTTTATGGTTTCTGGATGAAGTCTGTCACACTTCTGAAATTAGGGCTAGGGATACAAATGATTCAAAGCCATGGTGCTATCAGCAAGTATAGAAATACACTACAACAAGCAAGTACATCTAACTACTCTGCAATAAAATAAATCTATGCATTAAGCTATGATTAGAAGTGAAATAAAACTAGGCATCCTACATGAAGTAAATTGTTGAATTGAAATCTCATAAAGGAAACTAATCTAGTCATGATTTTCTGGGCCAAATGGCTAAAAAAATATACCTACTCTATGATCTATCTATCATTCTTTTAATCATGCAACTACTCATGACCTAACTATGCTTGTAAATGTGTTGTTTTGTAGCTAGGAGAAGAAAGTGCTAAGGTGGCTTATGGAAGGCTTGAACACATGGGTGAAAGGATGAAGGTGTATCACTGGTTTTTTCAAGTCTAGAGGATGTGGATGGTGGTTTATGGGCTTAAGGAGGGGCCTACTATTGTTGCTATATGTTTCCTATAGTGCTACAAGAAAGTCCCGAATTTCTATAGGTAGCAGACCGAGGGAAATCCGAGGCAAAAAATAGGTGGAAAAAGGTTATGGAAGGTGGAATGAATGTGGATTTGGATGAGTGGAAGGTGACCCACCCCTTTTCCAAGCTCAGAACCTCTTGGGAGGCCTGTCTTGCACCCCTAGGGTTTTCTCACAGTGTAGGGAGGAAAAATCTGAAAACAAGGCTGATGATGAGTTTGATGAAAATAGGGTTGATGAAGGGTGAAAAATGAAGCTGAAGGTGCTGGTGAAGTTCTCCTAGGCTGTGCTACCTGAAACTACAAGAAAACTACACGTTCATGCAAAAAAAATGGACAAATTCATGATAAAGACAATGAAAAAGATGACTTGAATTTTAGAAATCAAATCTACTCTAACCTACAAATAGAGATCTAACAAAATATTATAAACATATCCATGGAATCGCAACAACCTAAATTATCCATTCCAAGAAATCATAAAATAAAAATAAATTTTTCTCTGTGGGGAAGGTTTACCCTTCTCAAATCTCCATTGAAATAGATGAGAGGGGGAGGCTTAACTCACAACTTTATAAGTTTGTAACCTATTCTACTTACGTGTAAGAAAGCTAAATCCACAAAAAAATAAAAATGGAAGCAAACTAAAAAAGGGAATGGAAATACAAGAAAACTAACTAAATGCTTATAAGAAAAAAATTTTGAAATGACATGAAAGAAAATAATCATTACACAAGAGAGACTGAGGCACGAGGATTGGGCCCTAACCCACAAGCCTAGCTCTCTGAAACTAGATCATTAAAGCAAAATCTGAATACTAATTCCATTTCAAAAGATAATCTCATTACAACAACATGAAATTCTCAAAAAAATTTACAAGAGCAAAGAGCCTAATGGATTTCTCAAAATTTTGATTCCTAATGAGCTCTTTCTCAACCCTATTTATCCTAAAGGGTAGCTACCAATAGCTCCCTATAATGTAGGTGATGAGTCCACTTGACTGTAATTGAAGTATGGTTTTAGTGCCCTTGATATTGAGTTTTCTTGGATTCCTTTCATTTTGAGTTGTTGGAGGGAATATCGAGGATCCCTTGGTTGCCTTTGGGAGTTAAGAAGGGTGGGAAATCCCCCTAGAATCTCTCCTTGTTGTCTACTTTGAGCCTTACTGACAAAATTTTCAGCAAAATGGAATACATTAGATTAATTTTGAGGTCTAAAATGGGCCTCCTAAGAAAAATGTACAACCAATTAAAATTTATAAGAGCCAATAGGATTTAAGATGATGATGTCAACATGGGGTATGACTCACCATTTTTGGGTTAAAAAAGTAAAAATATTAAAAAATAATAAAATAATAAGGCTACCTTTTCAACTTGTGTTCTCAAATTTTGAGCGAGAGTACTCTATGGATGACATCCAAGGACTACCCATTTTGTATACTGTCAATGGACCCGACTACACAAAAAATGAAAAATACATGAAACAACATGATTGCAATAACATTTTTCATGTATTTCTCATTTTTCGTGTTGCAGGGTCCATCTAAAGTATGCAACATCGGTACTCCTTATATGAGCAATCAAGCTATGCATCAATATGCAACATGGGTACTCCTTGGATGAGGAATCAAATTATGCATCCAACGAGTGTTCCTGCTCGAAATAAGAGTAAACCCACATCAAGATAAGTCGAAAATATGAGTTTAAAAGTAGTTTTTTCATTTTTCCCTATAAAATTTGATGATGTAATCTAATGTTATTTTATTATTTCCACTATTAGTTTATAATTTTCTTATGAGCCCCATTTTATACCTCAAAATTCCCCTAAATTCTTCATGATTTTCTTGCATTTAACCCATGTTAGGTACTAGAAGTATGATAAGCCTCAATCACCATCTACACTAGCATCATTAGACCATAATATAATTAAAATGAAAGAAAAAGAGACTTAATAAAGAAAAAATTTGACCATTAACCCCTCCAAATGTACCTAATGATGAAGCTAATCAATCTCCATTTCCCCTTTTTATCATTATTTCCAATTTTCCATTTTAATGACTAATTATTATTTTATGAGGAATTGCCTTATCTCCTCTTCTCTCCTTTTTTACTTAGTCATTTACATGACCATTTATCACATTAGATTGTTTGGAAGTATTATTCCACTTCATATTCCTCCATACACTCCTTTATGTGAACATAACGATAACCATTCCATACTTAACCATTCTCAAGGATGTGCAAAGGGTTTTTCATACAATAAACTTAACACAACCCTAAATTTTTCACTAACTAGTCCCTCTGCAAGCCTATCTTTTTCCATGTGTTATTACTTAGTTATACCTTGCATTCATTCCATTTATACGCACACCATTTTATTTCTTAGTCAATTTCACCCTCATTTACTCTTACTTTTCACACTTGTCTTATTTTATCTAATTTTCTAATTTGTTCCACCTCACCATCTGAATGTTAATATTTATGACATCCTTTTATCCTAAGTACCTTTGGAATATCTCTTTATGACATAGGGCATAAAATTAGAGATACCATAGAGTGACACTTGGAAGGTGGTGATTGGACACAAATAACTAGGCAATAACTCAACATAATTATTGGATCATGAGATGACAACTAAAAACTACATCATGTGTGGGATACAGAAGGTCCCATGAGTCTTTCTATATCACACATGAGTAATACGAGGAGCCAATTTATTTATAAACAATTGGTGATACTATGACATAATCCATGTCAGATGAATAGCATAGAGTTATTAATAAAAAAAAAAAGATTTATGTCGATTAAATCAACTATGGTTGAGCCATGAACTTCCAAAGGTGATAACTTGAGTTTTAGGTGCTCATTTTTAACAAACAAAAGCTATTTAGAAAGGTAAAATAATGAAGAACATAATGGGAGTGGTATTCAAGGAGAAAATTATATACATAATCTTGAAAAGGTAAAATAATATTCTTTACCAATCTTGTTCCTCTCACCAAATTGTTTTAAAAGAAATTATAGAAATGGAACTCAAAGATATCAAAAGAAGGACCCATATTGGAATATGCATTCCTAACTACATATTACTAAAAATGGATCTTTTTTCAATTGAAACAAAAGGTAAAAACCTAATCGTAAATCAGTTGCGAAGAAAGAGAGAAGACTTTAAAGAGGATGCAAAGGACATTGAAGTGAGGAGACAGAGGAAGATAGGCGAAGAGGATCTCATCTTTTGGCTCCTAATATTCATTGTAGAATATTTTCTGCATTTGTATTTTGCTAAAGGTAATTTTTCCAAGAGTTTTGTGAATTGACATTCCTTTGATATTTTCTTCTCATATATCTTTCTAATAGGTTATTCTATGTATGTTGAGCAACTGGATTAATATAAGAATGATTACATTTTCTCCATTTTTATGGAAACATTCATGACACTAAAATAACATTTTTATACTGTAAAACGAAAATATACTTTAATTACAATATATGTAATAGTCTGAGACGTTGTTAAACTTGTCACATCAATATTTTATTGAAATAACAACTTGAATGTTACCTTTCACTTATGAATTTATTTGGTCATGGATTCTTGTGTACATTTTCCTTTTTCAAATTTTTGTGTGTGTTATTTACTTTATTCAGGGAAATTCCTTTTCTTTCTTTTAGGTCATTATGTTGGGAGTAGTATAGGGCATTTTAATGGACCAACATTTAATTGTCAATCCCAGAGTGTGTGAACTTCAAGGTACAACACTGGAAATTCCAGAGAGGGCTCCCATCAACCTACAAATAAAACTTTAGTCTAAATTGTGCATCAATCTCAAAAATTTAAATTAAATCTTGCACTTCAAAGGGAAACTGAGAAAACAAGAATCCTGAAAATTGGAAACAAGCTTCGATCAAAAATTTGAAAAATAAAAGGAAAACTTGCACTATTAGCAATTGCAAAAGGAAATCCTAATTATTGGAAAACATAAGATAAATCATTACTATTTTTTGATTAGAAACCAAACAATGCGTGAACAACATTGAAAAGGAAGACTGTAAATTCTGAAAGAAATTCAAGATCAATTCAAAACCATTCTTTTTTCAAAGAAAATTAAGAAAGAGAAGCGCAAATACCTCATAACAAGTCTACACTAATTCTTCCTCATCTATCTCTATGGAAAAGAATCATTTTCAAGACATTAAAACTTGAAAGCATCATCAAACCTTGGCAAGTAAATTTACGATGTAAGAAAATCTATGAAATAAATTGATCTAATATAAATTATCTCACCTTCGTTATCCCTTTGTAACAAAAATAAATCTTACTTGGGAAGATGACCAAAAGTATTATGGAAGCTACAATGTGTGAAAAACATTATCAATCTCAAACATGATGTAGTTTCATTTCATCAACGTCGACTTTGCAGGATACAGGAATCATAATTTCAAATGACATAGATATACATGTGGTCTCTGCTCCTGAGGAATACGCGGCCTATGTAAAAATAATTATTTAAAAATTGATAAATACAATAATCTACGATCTCACCATCCATACACCTCCAATTTAAATCATAATTATTCAAATGAGTAAGGTGAAATGGATCTCGTATTCTGGAGCACGGACCCGTCTGATCTAAACCAATTTAAAATATTTGAATTTGTGCATTCAAATTTTGTAGAGGCAAGGTATTAAAGCATAAGCCAATGCTATGAATACAGAACAACTCGAGGGACATACCATGACACACAATTTGATCTAGTATTCGATATAAACAAATATTTTTAAATTACAAGAATAGTTTTCAAATACCGCATTCAACGCAACAAATAAAATGACATCAATTTTAAATAATGAAAGCGAATGAATAGAAATAAATACTAAAATATGATCTTACCCACACTTCTCACACAATAAATGAGGAATTAAACACAATCCAACCTAATACTGAAAAATTCAGAGTGGCGTCGAGCTAGTCTGATGGCCAACCCAGCCAACTTGCACCCTCTATCAACAATCTAGTTCACACAGAGATTATAATCATAAAACACATAAAATAATTAAACAGATCATAGCTTGAAGTTATTCGATTAATATTTTAAATCTCATTTTTTACATGGTGCAGGAAAATATCAGACTCCAGCAAATAGAGGGGGAGATCTGCATATTAACTATGCCAATGTAATTATATATTGGGATCGTCTCCTCCCCTTCTTCATGTTTTCACTCCAAGCGATCTCTGAGTTTATATAGATATTGAAATTAAAAATCAGGCCATTAACAAGCCAATCAAAATATGAAAGGAACAAACTATCAATCATAAAAAAAATTTGTGGATAAAAATTGGATTTGGTTCTAGTGCAACTGAATGTCAAATATAGGAGTTGAATCTGGTACATGAGGGACTTTTTCAGTAAATGGATCCTCTTTTTTTAGTCCGATACTAATTGTGAGCTAAGTGCGATGTTGACCAACAATTACATCCAAAAATATCCTTTAACTTCTATTCAAACTGTCAGCTAAGTAATGTCCTCTGGATTTGAATAATTAAAGTAGTCTACAAATTCCTTGAATCAAGTGCAGGAACATGAGTCAAGTGCGGGAAATGGATGTGTGGTGTAGGAACTCTTTAGAGTGGGGTAAATCCATAGTAAATTCCTGCATGAATCCTAATTTGTACAAGAATTGGTTGCATAGTATAGGGAGGTGAATGCAAGATCAAGTCCTGTTCGCATATGCATAAAATATAATCAACTCAGTATAAACATGAAAACACACAAACTATTATTAAATATTATTTTAATTTTTAAATCTTGTTAAAGTAAGGGAATCATGGAAAATAGTAAATATTTACTCTATTTTCTTCGAGAATGCGTAAAACCACGACAATAACCATTCAAAATAAACAAAAGCATGAGGGATTTCAAGTAAAAGGTGATATAATGAGAGAAAAAACATACGACTAACATCCCACCATGTTGATCATCTTGCATGTCCTCATGCAAGAGAATCAATTTTTTTTATTGCCTCTCCCTTGCAAAAAAACAAGATTAAAATATTTATGGGCACTCGTAATAATGTTCCTACAATTCTGTGTGATCAACATTTCCTTCGCTAGATATATCTTGTTCTAAAACCAAAGTGTTTGTTGAACTCTTTATTTATTTAGATTGATTTCAATAAATTATAACACAAGGGATGCCATAAGAATACTAAATTTCAAGGATGTTTTTATTAATTGAATACAATAGCCAACTATTAAAATTTCCACAAACATATTTGGGGCATACTTGATTAGAAGTTTCACTTTAATATCCTCATTGTAAATATGAGTGACATGATTTAAAATCCATGGTGGTAAAAGTAGACAGAATAATACCTTCACACAGTCACCATATTACCATTATCCACATATATTTGAAGCTCCTCTTTTCTAGGCAAAGTGAATTACCTACACTAAGGGTCCCACATCCATAAAAACAAATTATTCCAACAAGTTAGAACTCCAAGGCATAACACCAGGAGGATCTTAAAGCCATTCTGAAAGAGATATGATAATGAATTCAGTGAAAGACAAAAACAACCAATTAAATCATAGTGGAAAACTAACTTTAATACCACAGTCATGTCCCTTCTGTCAGCAAGCATAAATAGCCTTGACAGGGATGCCTTTTAACCCCACAAAATGTTTCTGTCCCATCTATTAGATATAGATTGAGAGTCATTTGAAATAATTTACATTTGTTTTGAAATTAATTTAAGGGTGTTGTATTGGCTTTATAACCGCTAACAACAGTTCCATTCAAAAGTACTAACAAGAAAGAACTAGTCGGTTGGTGATGATACCTCCTGTCTTCCATATTTTCAACTGAACACCATTACCCTCTCTTGGTGACCAGTAGCGGTAGTTTCATTCTAATTAGGACCCATGATCATGGTAGGTTGGACTTTAATGAGAGCTCACATCCATAAATTAATTTTTCTTACGAAAAAAACTATGATTATAATAAACCTTAAATAGGTTACTTAACATTTGGGGAGGCGATTATGCACCTTAAGAGCCCAGGATGGCATGAAAAGTTTTTAATTAGTAATATTTAATAGTTGTTCCTTCTACCCCAAAGACTCATTTTAAATAAATCATCTTAGATAATGACTAAAAAACTCCTCAAATTCATCATGCCATGGTTCTTATGACATCTTGTTAGATTTTTGCAGGTGTGGTCCACCATAGGAGGATTCTCATCAATACCTTCGAAGAGGAACTTGAAAAGGTTTCCTGGATGATATTTTTTTAGAATGAATAGGTAATACGTTTGTTAGGAAGTATTAAGCATAACTATAAAAATAGTCCTCACTGACATATTGGTCAATAATCAAAATCACTTTATAAAATGTGAGGCATTAAGAGTGAATTGCTTCTAACAAGTCTTACCAAAAGAGTGCTTAATGAAAAAGATTTCAATAGTTGTGCCTTAGGGAATCAAAATTTAAATAGTGTTTCTGTACAACTTTATTTTATATGGAATATTTATTATTTTCTCTTATATTACCCTACCCTATTTTAAAGAGAGGAAGATCACTTTTAAGTGTACGTGTACTTCCAATGTAGCCATGTGCGTAATAGAATGCTAAATATATTCACACTTAGTTTTAAAGAATAAACTTGGAGACATACCAAAGTATGAGAAACCATTTGCTTTAATTAATATGGTACCAAGAGTTGTTGAATGATAAGGGAATGATGTCTATTGATGATTGCTTGAAACTAGGATTCAATGAGATCCGCATATTCATGATTCTCCAACTCGTAAAAATTTTCCATAGATTGATGAACACTCTCTTGGAGGAATACTGAAGTAGGTGAAAGAAAAAATAAATATCGCTCAAGTTTGGGCTCAAATATTTGATTTTCATATTGAAAAGAATGGTTAAGGGAAATTCTAGGGGTTTCAATTTCAACTACAATTTTAGAATATCTTTCAATCAAATATTTATCCTCTAATGATCTTTGAGTCAATAGATAAGGTTTTTGTGGTAATGGGGGGAGTTTAGAAATTCACTCCCTTCCCCAATATGGAATATGTAACATTTTGTTTAATAGGGAGAATCAATAGGAAGAATAGGTGTTTCAAATTGGTGTGAAACTTGTTGGTTTGGATTAGGGGGGCTATGGTTTTGACTAAGGCTTAGACTAAGCTTAGGATTTGCGTTAGTGTTTGGGATAGGGTTAGGCCTAGGGCTTTAATTAAGGTTAGGGCTAGGGTTTAAATAAGTTCTAGGTCTAAGGTTTGAATAAGGGCTAGGTTTAGGGTTTTAATGAGGGCTACGTTTATGGTTGAATTATGATTTTGACTAAGGTTAGGTGTAGGGTTTGAATTAATGTTTTGACTAGGGTTAGGTCTAAGGTTTGAATTAATGTTTTTACTAGGGTTAGGATTAGGGCTAAGGTATGGGTAAGGATAAGGAGTATGGTATGGACTAGGATAAGGGGTAAGGTATGGATTCGGGTAATATTGCACATGTAACTAGGACCATGGATGAGAATTACCTGATAGTGCATTGAACGAAAATTGTGATTGTTGTTGTTGATTAAGTAATTGATTTTTCAGGAGAGACTTCTATAGAGAAAAAATATCCAAACCATTCTTGAGGACAAGGGTATATATCAATCGAAGAAGAGGGCCAAGGAGGGGGCCACTGTGTTCATGAAGTGAGGTATTCAATTGGAGGAGGATTAAAATTTTCCCATGAAGCTGAAAGATTATAAACATGCTGAGGAAGCTTCTCGGGAGAATATTAAGCATTAATCCAAGTACTGAATGATGATAAGTTTTGAGTTATACCTAGAGATTGATTTTATTCCTTACTTGATTTCCTGCGTAACTTTAGTAATCATGGTAGTGATGGTAAATGTTCAGTTGAATGAGCCTACTCACAAATTTTGCAAAATTTTGGGTTACTAAGTGGACACCTTCTAAGGAAGTGCTTATTCATATAGTTGGCGCAAAATATTAATAGTAGTTCTTCATCCTTCTTATGTTCTTCCTACAAATCATCCAACTTTGAAATAAAATATTTAATAATATTGTCTTTATGTTCAAGAAAAATACTAATTTTTTCACTTATGAGTTCATCATTAAATTATTTGTATATATCTATAGCAGCATCAAGACTTCTCATTGAATGATTCCTCAAAACATCATTTTCTTGTTTTCAATAAGACAACTGGTACATTTTTTGGCACAAGAATAATGTATATATATGTAAGGGGGGATTCTAATAGCACAAGATAAAATGAAAAACCTTAAAATAAACAATATGTGTCGGAAATAAATAAATTCAAAGAACAAAAAATTGTAAGAAAAACTAGGTGAAAAAGAAACCAAATGCAACATGTCACTAAGGTCAATCCCCTGAGCCCCTCCCCAGAAACGACACCAAAATTTTGGGAGTAGTATAGGGTATATTAATGGAACAAAATTTAATTTTCAATTCGGGAGTTAGTGAACTTCGAGGTGCAACACTGGAAATGAAAAAGAGAGTCCCCAACAACTTGCAAATAAAACTCTATTCTAACTTGCACATCAATCTCAAAAAATTAAATTGCATCTTGCACTTCAAAGGAAACTTGAGAAAACACAAATCATGACAATTGAAAACAAGCTTCAATTAAACATTTGAAAAATAATAGGAAAATCTGCATTATTAGTAATTACGAAAGGAAATCCTAATTATTTGCAAACATAAGGTAAATTCTAACTATTGTTTGACTAGAAACCAAGCAATTCCTAAACAACATAAAAAAGGAAGACTATAAATGCTAAAGGAAATTCAAGATCACATCAAAACCATTCTTTGTGCAAAGAAAATCAAGAAAGAGAAGCACAAAAAACTCATAACAAAACTGCATTAATTTTTCCTCATCTATCTCTGTGTAACAAAATCCATTTCAAGAAATAAAAACTTGAAAGCATCATGACACCTTGGCAAGTAAATTTACCGTGTAAAAAAATCTATGAAATAAATTGATCTAATATAAATTCTCTCACCTTCTTTCTCCCTCTCTATCAAAAATAAATATTAATTATGAAAATTACCAAAAGTATGATGGAAACTACAATGTGGGAAAAAAATGATCAATCTCAAACATGATTTAGTTTCCTTTCATCAACATCGATTCCGCAGAATACAAGAACCACAATTTCAAATGACATAACTATATATGTGGCCTCTGCGCTTGAGGAATACATGACCTCTATAAAAAGAATTATTTAAAATTTGATAAATACAATATTATACGATCTCACCATCCATACACCTCCAATTTAAATCATAATTATTCAAATCAGTAATGCCAAATTGATCTCGTATTCTGGAGCACAAACCCATCGTATCTAAACCAATTTACAATATTTGAATTTTGAATTCAAATTTTGTAGAGGTACGATCTTGAAGCATAAGACAATGTTGTGAATACAAAAAAATTGGAGGGACATACCATGACACGCAATCTGATCTAGTATTAAATATAAAGTATTATTTTTAAATTACGAGAACAATTTTCCAATACCGCATTCAACGCAGAAAATAAAATAACATAAATTTTAAAGAAGGAAAGAGACTAAAAAGAAATAAATATTTTGATCTGATCTTACAAACACTCCTTACACAGTAAATAATGAATTAAACACAATCCAACCTAATTCTGAAAATTTCAGAGTGGTCTCGAGCTGGTTTGCTGGACAACCTAGCTAGGTCGCACCCTCTGTCAAAGATATAGTTTCCACATATATTATAATCCTAAAACACATAAAATAATAAAAAATAACATAGACTGAAGTGCTTTGATTAATATTTGAAATCTTAGTCTTTAAATGATGCAGGAAAATATCACACTCCATCAAAGAGAGGGAGCAATCCACAAATCAACTATGCTCGTCTTATGGTACATTAGGACTGTCTCCTCCCCTTCTTCATGTTTTGGCTCCAAGAGATCTCTGAATTTATATAGATATTGACATTATAAATTGGGATATTAACAAGCCAATCAAAATACAGAAGGAACAGATTACAAATTAACATTTTTCCATGGATAAAAATCGGGTTTGGTTATGGTGCAACTAAATGTTGAATAAATGAGTTGAATTTGGTACATGAGGGATTGTTTAGGTAAATGGATCATATTTTCTTGGTGTGATACTAATGGTGAGCTAAGTGTGATTTTTACCAACAATTACTTCCCAAAATATCATCGAACTTATATTCAAACTATCAGCTAACTTTCTTCGGATTTGAATAATGAAAGAAGACTACACATTCCTTGACTCAAGTGCAAGAATGTGAATTCTGTGCAAAAACTTGATGCGTGGTGCAGGAACTCTTCAAAGTGCAGGAAATCCATAGTAAACTGGTGCAGGAATCCCAATTGGTATAGGAATCTGCTACATATTATAGGGAGGTGAAATCAAGATCAAGCCCTGTTGGCATATACATAAAAATATAATCAACTTAGTATCAACCTGAAAACACACAAACTATTATTAATGATGCTTTTAATGTTTAAATCTTGTTAAAAAAGGGAATCATGGAAAATAGTAATTAATTATTCTATTTTCTCTTAGAATGAATAAATCCACAACAATAACCATTCAAACTAAACAAAATCATCAGGGATTTCGAGTAATAGGTGATATAAAGCGAGACAAAACAAAGGCCTAACAAATTAATAATCCAACTTTAGGAATTATCTTGTATATTTTTAAATTTCATCCTTGGCAAAGGTTTCTCTCAGTATTTTAGATAACTTTATTCATATTGTCCACAAGAGTCCAGTTCTAGTTCCTTAGGGATGGAGTATGTACTATCAATTAACTATCGTAGACATATATTTCCAACAAAAAATTTCATTTGTGGTTTTTTAACTTTAATTTCCATAGAAGAAGTAGGAACCTTGTAATTTTTCACCAGTGTTCTTGAGATCTTGAAATGAGTGAAACTATTTTATATTTTTTTGAAAATTTGGACCATCACATTACCTTTTGTCTATTGCTTTGTTTTCAATACATCTCCTCATAAATCCATGAATGAATGTGCACCTTGAAATGAATTACATAATTAAAATTTATATACATTCTTTGATAACTAGTCCAATTTCACTTTTCTTTCATCTTGTAAAGTCATAACTAATCCTAGATTTATATTCTTTAAAAGAAGGGAACCTTGTTGAAGTAGACCTAGTATATGAAAATTCTTCATATTCAATTTAATTATATTCATATACACTTATTCTTCGCGTGCTTATAAAGAGAATCTACTATATGAGAACCTTGTTGGAAGACTTGTTGGTTTTGGGATTTATAATTCTTCCATTATATTCATTAGTATACATCCATGATAGTATTATTCCATTGCATTCATCAATAAACAAATATGTGAGATAATTTATTGTTCCCCGCAAGATTTTTTCTCAATGACAGTCTCATTTCCTTGAAAAAGAAAAAATATTATTATTTTCAGCCACTCCACTAGGGAATCAAATTTTTTTCTAGAGATATGAATTTCTTGAGAATTTGGAAGCTTTATGGCTCAATATCTAACAAATGAATATGAATCAAGTTATTCTATTAGATAGCCTTCAATATTTTTTATTTATAATTTTGGGCATAATTCAATAATTGAAATTTGAGACTCTCAAGTGTGGTTTGAACAAGAAGATGACTTTTTTATACACATGGATCCATTAGAAGTCTACTTATACTTGAGAGTATCCATTCTCTTCAAGTAAATTAGAATAGGAAGATTTTGTTTTGTTTTTTTCTTTGAATAAAAGTTCCTAATAATAATTTTATACATCAACATACTGGTTTGGGATGACTACATAGCCGAATATAGCTTATCATGTTTTTGGTTTTCAACAACCCACAAGGGATCACTGTCCATAACTGGATCAAAATTTTGACTTTTTTCTATGTCACACGTCAAATGGACTGATTTTTGAAACCACAAGCTTTTATTCAATCCTAATCTTATTCATGACAGGAAAATAAGTATGGTTTCTCCTTTGAACATAGAGAAGAGAAGAAAATATAACATCAAATAAATATTTTTATTTTATCTTTTTGTTTGATAACTCTATTTCTCAACTTCAGCTAGCATTTTGCGAAATAAAAAAGGGATCACATGCAAAATATATTGTTAGCACTTAGAAAATTTCTTTCTTGTAATAGAAAACTTCCTAAGGTAATATTTTCAAAAAAATATTGCAGATTGAAGGCTAAACCCTTCAATCTAGAGAGGGCTCTCTCTGGAAACCTAATCACTAAGCTTAGCAATTGGTTTTGTCTTCAAACAATGGAAAGAATTTCCGTAGGGTTGCGTTGAATATAGAATTTGTTTGGGATGAAGAAATTAATCCATTTGGTAATGGGGACAACAAATCATACTTTCAGATATAGTTACCAAGATATTGATTGTATGAATCAAGAGGGACAGAGGCAAGGTAAATGGGAAAATGTAGACATATCAAACATCATCTGAATGGTAGTAGAAGGAGATAAAAATCCACTATAGCATGACATGAAATATGAATCCTAAAAGCTTTAGAATAAAAAGTGCACATGTCTAAAAAATACTATCCATAGCATTAACTAATTAATTTTGTCACATAATCTCATTTAAGCATCATAAGATAAAATATAAATGACATCACATAGAAAGAAAACTATCACAGAAGAAAAATGATTGAGTATACCATCACAGGAATCTTTGTATCTCTTAAAATAATATCCTAGTCACTCTTGGAACTTGAAAGAGATAAGTAATTTAATCACACATAACAAAAAGAGAGTACTTTGTTTCAGATTCTAACCCTTGGAACTTCCTTTTCATACATTACATAGAAACATACAAAATATGAGATCCACAATGTTTTGGAAAGTCTTAACTACAATAACCATCAATATCCAAAAGAAATGGATATTAAAATCATATCAACCCATTTTTATTTTGATCCCCAAGTCGAATTTGAATAGGCTTCCTTCACCTATTGACTTGGCATTTTTATACGAAACAAAATTTTGAAAAATTGGGAAAATTTATAAAACATAGGATTCAAAGAGGCATCCATATCTCCCAAGATGTGATATATTTGTAAAACATGAAAGAGGTTTTTTTAAATAAGCTCATTACTCAAAAAATCCTAATTCATATTTGTAAAATTCATTTTCATTTTCTCAAAAATCATACCCAAAATAGATGACTAAAACAAGAAAGAATTAATTATTTAAATCATGAAAAATGGGTTGCCAATATTCCTTCATATCCTTCCAACCATGCTATCTGGGTAAAAATTGAGAGAATTTTTTTTAAATTGGTATGTTACCAACAAAAAGCTATTTCATTTTTTAACAAATGCATATCCATATGTTCAGAAATTGCATTTAAAAATAGTGACTAAAACGGAAAAATATCAAAATTACAAAATATGGAAAAATATGCCTCAAATATTCCTCTGTAATTTCCAAACCATGATAACTAGGTAAAATATGAAAGAGGGTTTTTTAAATCAACTTTCTCTCAACAAAAACCTCCTTATTTTTTAATTTATAAACACACACTTGGAATTGATATTTGAACACGATGGCTAAAATAGGAGAAAACAGAGTGTTGGTAAAACTATTGTTTTGGCAATTGAGTTTTTAGTGATTGGGAACTCCAAATGTATAGCCCATATAGTCGTATTGTCGTATTTCCCCGTTTTAAAAATATTCTCAACTATAACTATATTCAATCCCTTGATCATACGTTGCAAACATTGTCTCTTAAATCTTTCTTGCACACTATAAACTAATTTCTGGAAACACTAGAAACTTAAAAAAATTTGTTTTACAGTTTAGTTTAAAACACCACCAAATGTCATATCAGGGTTAACTAGGGACTAAAATTGTTGAAAAATGGTTTTAAAACTTGAAATGATAGAACAAATGGTTCAAAATCTTATATTTTTTGGTGCTATGAAACTATTTCATAGCGTCAGTTGTAAGCATCCGATAGGAACATATTTGCTGCAAAACTTAGAGAACTCTTAGAATTTGGTGAAATATTTGTTTAGAAATTTTCCTAATCTTATGTTACATTTCCAAAAAAAAAAATCATAGGCCCTTACATAACCTCTTTCACAATGAACTGATAATCATAACCTATGGACCTTGTTGGGTCAATTTATTGTGTAAAGTAACACAAGTATTTATTATCAATCTAGGCTAGTGGAACTTAGAAGCATCCCCAAAGTATATGGGTTTCAGTTATGATCAATTTAGAAGATAGTTTATTAATGACTAAGGAAATGAATATTACAAATATAAATCTAACTTAAACAATTTCTAAATTCAAGTGTGCAATCAGAAGTAGAAGAATCTCCTAACTTAAGAGATTTTTTTGTCCTTCTCTAACAAGATTACCTCATGAATTAGAAATAAAAAACTACTAATTGAAAAATAGATTAGGATACATGAAGAAATCATTGAAGATCCTCTTCACTGAAGAGGTCCAGGTTGTCCTTCATCATAGATTGGTTTATCAGTAACGCTATTGTTAGAAACAAGAATTTCGAAAAGCATGTAAAAGCATGAAAAGATGAATTCTAACTTAAGATATTAATTAGATAGAAAGAATATTTAACGTAAACGCTTTTTTGTACTTTCATATGCAAAATAAGAATGATAATTAGATTCATCAACACTCATAAATAATCAGTATAAACAGGTTAAGCATAAGCAAACTAATTCAGAAATTGTAACTACAAATAAACTAGGAAGTGCACTTAGCTCGGTGTGGGGGCCCTCCACCCTTGCCGCACAAACTGAAGTTCTTTTCAGCTACTTAAAAATTTAGTCAATCAGCCAGGATATAACAGCAGAAAATGGAATAAAACAAATCTTCAATTATGTCTCCAAATTTTTAGAAATAATAATGTTAAGTCATGCAAATTCTACATATCAATGCCTTCACAGTTTTGGGCTTAAATACATAAAGTATCTAAAAAATTCATCTAAAATAGCTCCTATAGTCACGAATATCCTTATCTTATCCAATCAAGTCAAATTCATCCATTAGATCCATAAAAATATAGAAAAACCCACAAAATAAGAATTTTGAGCTAGTTTCTAGGGATCCTCCATAAAGACAGGTCCTGTTTGACCGTCTTTGACCAGGCCTATTAAAGCTCGGTTTGACTATACCAACAGGTGTACACTTAATATTAGTTCCCATGCCTTCTAGAAATATATCCAGCTTGATCCCAAGTGTCCTGAAAATATGCAGACCATGAGGCCATTACAGGAATTTTTTATGCTATCCAAAAATGCACTTAAATTTCAATTGTCACAAAAACTTCTAATAATTGAAAAAAATAATTTAAATACTTCTATATTCATTTATTTGTCAAAATAAGGTGGATATGGTGGTTTATAGATGGATAATATGATAAATAATATGTATTTCATAAACAAAAAGAGATAAAAACTGAGGGCCAACATCTCCCCCAAGCTGATGTTCAAGCATGTCCTCATGCTTGCTTTTTCCTTTTGGACCTCCTGAGCTCTGATGCTGATCCCATTCCCGATCCTAAAACTTTATGTTCTGCTGCATGTAGAAGAGAATCCATATCTTTGCATTTTTCTTCCTTGTAAATTGAAGCCTTAACCTTATGTTTCTCATATTTGGCCTTCCAGGAATTTTTCTCTTGAAGCCACCTAAATGCTTGTGTATAAACAATATTGATTTTGGCTTTCAAAATTCCCATTTCTTCACTTATCTTCTCATTTTATTTAACCAATTTTTCATTAGTTGTCTTATAGGTTTCATTTTCTCCTTTCAGGTTCCTTTCCATTATTCTTCTTACCTCTAGGTTATCAGTTAACTCTCTGATCCTAGTAAGGTTTTGGTCTTCCTCGTCAGTATTTTTAGAAATAGGAGTAGCTTCAACCTCACTATTTTCAAAATAAGAATATCTGTCTACAGGATTTTCATGAACTTCTTGTTGCAACCTTTCAAGGATTTCATTGGCTTGTTTAGTTAAAGGAGATGTTTCTATGACTTGCACTTCTGGTTCTTTTTCTTTACTGCTTCTATCTACTGAATTCCTCTATTTCTATCTCCTATAAAAGGTCAAGAATGATTTTTCCCTCTCTACCATAAATGTTTCCTGTTATTTATTTTATCTGGTTCTTGGATAGAGAGGTGAATGCACTATACTTCTTGTTTCTTGCATTGGTTTGAGCTTGTTTTCAGTGACTTTCTCTAAAAAATTATTTTGAATCACGAAATCTTCCCAAACCATTCGCTTATTTTTGAGATGGTAATCAACAATGATTTCTATGAGTCCCTGGTTTGAATTTGGGCTTCTTTGGATTTGTTCTAAAATTTTACACTTTCAATCATCTTTATCAAGTTTCTATAAAAGAATTAGGGAGAATTTATCCTAATATCTCCTTTAATATGATGTAGTAACCTAATTTGATATAGGTGTACCACACTATGTCTGTTATGATAAGTGAAAATTTTTTGAATTATCAAAACTATCTCAACCCAATGTTCATTTAACCACTCCCTGGGAATCCCCTTTGACCAATCAAAATAACCCTTTCTGTTCTTATCCAAGAAGAAGGTCCAACCCTTGTCTTTGAAATGCAATCCCTTGTGGTATAGTTCACCTGATGATGGCAACTCTAAAGCTTCAGAAATATTTTATGGAGTTAAAGGAATATGTAATCTACCCACCATAGTTTCATATTATTTGAAATTGTTTATAAACTACTTTCTGATATCCTCATTGTGCCCTTTTAATTTTTGAAGAAATCCTATTAAGCCTGATTGATAAAGTTTCTCAACTGTTTCCATACTCCAATATTCAATTTGAAAATCTTTAGGCTCTGTTCTTGATGTCACATTGTCTGAAAACCATTTGATGTACCCATATACTATCATTAACTTCATTTTTGAAAACACAAATTCAGATACTGGATGTTATCACAATAGTGAGGCTTACCTCTGCTTGCTGCTCTTTCCAAGTAATTGAAATCAATCCTCTATTTTCCTTTGGAAGAATGTGAGATTACTGCTTCAAATAGACGCAAGATTTGATATAGAGAGGTTTTAGAAAACATTAAAAAAATCATGTTTCTATTATCCTACTATATATTTGATCATTTGTCTCTATTTTGTAAATTTTTTTAATTTTTTGACTATGTAAAAAAATGAAATGTTTCTATACAACAGTGTCTTCTTACCCTTCGATTTCATACAAATTTCTTTTCCTAAAGAAAATTATTATATATCTAATATAAGCTCATTGTTTATGCAAGAGAATAGCTCAATTATTTCATCAAAAATCTCATAATGAGTTTACTATTTTCCTTCAAAATTCACTAGACTTTTCCCTTAAAAATGTAAAACATGTTGACTGTGCCTTTTAAACCAAACATTCTCCACAAAACCTAGTTTGAATTCTTTTTACTAAATGTGCAAATAGACTGATTTTACAATGAAACCCAATTAAAACGTATTCTCTCTACATTTCGAACTAAAATCTCCATTCTCTGTTTGTATTCAATTTGAAATAGAAGACTGTGCATGAAGGAATTTTCAAGTTCACCTATCTTTGCAATGATCCTCGTGATTTTCCTTCTATTTTAACTGGAGTCTCCGTGTTTCA
Organism: Pinus albicaulis; assembly: GCA_034641835.2. NCBI lineage: Eukaryota > Viridiplantae > Streptophyta > Pinopsida > Pinales > Pinaceae > Pinus > Pinus albicaulis. The sequence goes on along the minus strand of CM076571.1, from coordinate 603,567,981 downwards.
ATCAATGCCAATCTTATCAAAATATTCACTTAATATCTTATCATGTACTTATTTAATCAACAGAAGATTTAGTGTTGACTGATGGCAGAGTGTTTATGAGTGTTGTCAAAGACAAAACGTAAGGCAATGACAAGTTTTAAAGACTGTAATAGAAGAATTAATTTTATAAATCTCAGTTTGTTTAACAACCCCAATATTTACTCATGTGAATCATCGTTGTTTTAAACAAGAAAATCTGATTTTTCTTCTTATCTTATTCTTCACGAGATTTTTTCCTCCTAATAGTGTGGTTGCTATACACATCTTCCGAATATGTTGGCTTGAAACTTCAGTCAATTATCTGTATCCCTCTGTTCTTCTCTTTGCTATATTTCTTTCCTTCTTTGTTGCGTTATATTTCTTCTATTCTCCTCATAGCTTCTCCCTTGTCTTCTCTCTTGTTCATTTTTTTCTCATAGAGCTGCAAAACGGATGTGTGTTTTGATTGCATGCCTTCCTTCTCTCACTGAGGCTTCAAAAGGTGATGATGGTGAAAAACACAGTGTATATCAGTTGCTTGAGATCTTAGAAATGGCAGAGATTCTCTCAACAGTTTACAAAGTGTTGTAATAAAGCATTTGAATTTTTTTTTACCGTTCATCAACCACTGCTTGACCAGTGCATCCATGGCTTACCCTTGACTCGCATGTTGACCCCACAGTGTACATATCGTCCTCTTCTTCACTTATTACGTAGTCCCTTTCATGTTTTTTTCTCATGATTTGCGTTTATGACTATGTCTTCTTCCATCCTCCATTGAAAAACATCATACCTTAGTGCATATACGCCATCATAATTCCGTTTCACTACTTGTATTCACATCACTATATGCCATCATTTCTACGTTCCTCCGTTGTTGTATGTATCATTGTCTCATCATATTCTTGTCCATATACATGCATCATTGTCATGCATTGTTTTTCATAGTATCATAATTTAGGTTAGTTTTCATTCCATTGTTTGCATTATGATTGCGCTCTTGCTCCATTACCTTAGCTTATAACCATTTTTATGATTGCGCTTTTTGAAATAGTTGCGCTATCATATTATTTTAGGCGTTAGGTTTTCGCTTTTATTTAATTTTAATAATTGACCAAAGAAATGGTGATATTTTAAAATTAAATATTTATAATGACACTAACTTCTTGTTTGCTTATTGTATGTCCAACAAAGGTTTAATGTTAAGCCTTTTGTTTATGATTCTTTTGTTTAGAAAAGTAGGGTAGGGTATGGTATGGATAGATTATGGAATGTTTATTGAGTGATTAGGATAGTGGTGTGGATATGGATAAAGTAGGTCTAAGAACATAGGTGATGAAATGTAGATGATGAAAAATGTAGGTGATAAAAATGCATAACCAGTACTAAATTTGTTTTACAATTCTAGGATATTTTCACAAAACTTTGAAATTTTAAGATCAATTTTTACTTACTGTACTTGTATTCCCTCAAACCATTTGATATTAATTATTGCCGAAATTGTGTTTTTTTATCACAATGGCTCTTTTAGAATATATAGAGACTTTATTTCTTCTTTCCATCTGATTTGATTTGGAATGATGTTATTCAGGTACCTTTTGTAGGTTAAACTTTGAAATTTTAGGTCACTTCTACCATGATCTTCAATATTGATGTAACTCAAGTCCCTTATGACATTTTTTATTTTCAGGTCCCTTCTGGCGTAATTTGCAATAATGTTTGAAAAATTCTTCTGTCTGTTGTCTAACCAGCTTCAGAAATAGAAGAAAAGAGATATGAACGTCTTAGAAATAAGCCACTTCGAGGGGGTAACCTCCAATACATTACATAAATGCACAATTCTTCGATGATACAATTTACAAAACCTCCTTTCTATATATAGGAGTCCATGGGGCCATAATGTAATCCTAGTGGGCCACAATGTAATCCTAGCCGACCTAACAATAATAATTTAAGGGCACAAGAATAACAAAATGGGGGTTACAAGGGTACAATAATAACAATAAGGGGGTTACACTAACAATAATAAGGGACTATACTAGTGATATAGGGACCTAACATGCCCCTCTCCTTCAAAAAAGTGTTGTCCTAAATGCTTGAGTAGCTCCGGGTGCTTCTGTATAAAATTCTCATCCTCCCATGTAGAATCGTCAATGGGTAAGTTCTTCCACTTGATGAAATACTCTGAAATTGATCGATTCCGTAGCTGTCGAGTTCTTGTTTCCATGACCGCTTCAGGTTCCAATATGATTTTTCCTTCCTCATCAAGTTTTGGCAATATTGTTTGAACTAGAAGATTTACACCTATAACCTTTTTTAAGCATGAAACATGGAAAACTAGATGTACTCGCGAAGAAGCAGGAAGCTCCAATTTGTATGCCATAGAACCAATCTTTTGCAACACCTTGTAAGGACCATAGTAATTTGGTGATAATTTATTATCCTTCTTATCTTGCTTGAGGGAAATTTGTTTGTATGGTTGTAGCCGTAAAAATACCCAATCTCCTACATCAAAACTTCTCTCGCTGCGATGTTGATCTGCCTGTTGTTTCATTCGATTTTGTGCCAATTTCAGGTTATCCTTTAAGAGTTGGATAACTTCTTGTTGATGCTCGATGCGATCTTTCACTGCTTGAACCTTAGAATTTTCTCTTAAAGATGATGTGATGGATGGTGGATGATATTCATAAAGTGCCATAAATGGGGTCATTTTTGCTGTAGTATGGAAGGAAGTGTTATACCACCATTCAGCAAGAGGTAACCACTTGACCCATTGTGTTTGTTTATCAGATACAAAAAAATTAAGATATCCTTCCAAACATTTATTTACGATCTCAGTTTGACCATCAGATTGAGGATGATAAGATGAGCTATGAGCTGATTGAGTACCCAAACAAGAAAATAACTCCGTCCAAAAATTTCCAGTAAAAATGGGATCTCTATCGCTCACAATAACCCTTGGGCTTCCATGTAGCTTTTGAATTCTATCCATAAATGTAGTAGCAACTTTACTTGCTTTAAATGGATGAGATAATGCACAAAAGTGTGCATACTTGGTAAGTCTATCAAATACCACCATGATGACACTCTTTCCTTTGGACTTAGGTAAACCTGTGATAAAATCCATTGAAATCTCCTCCCAACGTTGACTTGGAATGGATAAAGGTTGTAGAAGTCCCGGGGTCTTGATTGTTTCCACTTTATTCTGCTGGAAAACCAAACATTCCACCACAAACTTTTGAATATCAGATTTAAGGCCATCCCAAGAAAATTCTTTCTTCACCCTGTGGTAAGTTTTTAAAAATCTCGAGTGTCCTCCTAAAGGAGAAGTGTGCAATTCCAGAAGAATCTTTTGTTTTAGATGGGAATTATTACAAAGATATAAGCGATCTTTGTACCATAAGGAATCATTTTTCCAACTAAATGTATCAGATGTACTAGGATATTTCTGCAACTTTTGAATGAGTGTCCATACATATTTTTCCTTCTTCCATTCATCTCTTGCTTCGGTTATCCAATCTGGTTGGATAATAGAAATGGCACAAAGCAATGCTTCCACCTCTTCATTCTTTCTTGAGAGTGCATCTGCAATAACATTAAGCTTTCCTTTTTTGTAGATTATTTCAAAGTCATAACCCAACATCTTTGTGACCCATTTTTGCTGCTCTTCTGAAGATAGTCTTTGTTCCAAAAGTGTTTAAGACTATCATGATCAGTTTTTACCTTGAAGTGTCTTCCCATTAGGTAAGTTCGCCATTTCTTTAGTGCATGTAGTATTGCTAACATTTCCTTCTCATAAATAGGTTTCAGTAAATACTTTCCTTTGATTGGACGACTTTCAAAAGCAATGGGTCTTCCTTCCTGCATTAAAACTGCACCAATTCCATTTCCTGAGGCATCACATTCCACAATAAAGGTTTTTGTGAAGTCTGGCGTAGCTAAGACCGGTGCTAGTCACATTGCCTCTTTAAGATGTTCAAAGGCCTTAGTTTCTTCAGGAGTCCATGAAAATGCATCTTTCTTCAATAATGTTGTTAGAGGTGCTGCTATTCTCCCATAATTCTTAACAAACTTGCAATAATACCCTGTTAACCCGAGAAATCCTCGCAAATTCTTTATGGTTGTGGGGACTTTCCATTCCTTAATGGCTTTAATTTTGTTAGGGTCTACTTTAACACCCTCGTGAGATACAATATGAACCAGATATTCCACCTCTTGTACTCCAAAGAAACATTTGGATGTTTTTGCATATAATTGTTTCTCCTGCAATAGTTTGAGCACTCTGTCAACATGTTCAACATGATCCTTCCAAGACCTGCTGTAGATTAGTATATCATCAAAAAATACTAGCACAAATTTTCTAAGGAAGGGTTTGAAAATGAATTCATCAACCCTTGAAATGTAGAAGGTGCATTGGTAAGGCCAAAAGGCATGACCAAAAATTCATAATGACCCTCATGAGTTTGAAATGCTATTTTTTGAATATCTTCAGTCTTCATTCTAATTTGATGATATCCTGAACGAAGATCCAACTTGGTAAAATAAATTGCTCCATGTAATTCATCCAATAATTCATCAATCACAGAATGGGAAATTTATCTTTAATGGTGAGCTTATTGAGCTCCCTATAATCCAGACACATGCGCCATGATCCATCCTTCTTGTGTACCAATACTACAGGAGCAGAGAAAGAACTTTGACTAGGTTGAATTATACCCGCCTCTAACATTTCTGCAATCATACGTTCAATTTCGCTCTTTTTGAAGTAAGGATATCTATAAGGCCTGATGTTTGGAGGAACACTTCTTGGAATCAAATGAATAGCATGATCATGATCACGAATAGGTGGGAGTCCTTTGGGAGTTTCAAACACCTTGGAATGATTGTCCAAGACTTGTTGGAGATCTGCAGAAATAGATGATTTTGATGTCGGGACTTCTAGTGAGCATAATTGTGCAATTACACCTCTTTGTTCTTTCTTTAGAAGCTTTGTCATGACATTAGAGCTTATTATCCTTCCCGGCTTCCCTTCAATACCCCGTAATTCGACTTCCTTTCCTTCTGAAAAAAATTTCAAGAAAAGTTCTTGAAAAATTAAAAGCTACCGTCCCCAAAGATTGTAACCATTGTACTCCTAGTACAACATCAGCACCTCCCATAGGAATGGAAAGCATTGGACTAGTCAATACATATTCCCCATGGTTAGCTTGATATTATGGCATTTTCCAGAGCAATTTATAGTTCCTCCATTTGCAACCATCACTTGACATTCTGGTGCTGGGTATAGGAAACAATTTAATTCCTGGGCTACCTTACAATGAATAAAATTATGGGTGCTACCTGAATCAATCAACACTATTACCTTTTTCTTCTTGATATGTCCTTCTATCTTGAGAGTTTGAGGAGTGGTAATTCCTGCCAGTGCATTACACGATATGGTCGGATTCATTTCTTCCCTTTCTATGGCTGGTTCCTGGTGTATATCCTCTTCTTGTTCATTTTCTTCTTCCTCTTCACAATCTATGTAAAATAATTTCTTCTCAGCACACTTATGACCTTTAGTGTATTTGCTATCACAACTGTAGCAAAGCCCTTTGCTCTTTTTTCTTCCAATTGTTGTGGTGTCAACCTTGTAGGTTGTGGAAATCTAGGCGTAGCAACACTTCCTTCTTTATAGAATTGAGTGGTAGGCTTCCTTGTCGCCATTATTTTACATTCAACTTTTCTTGCCAACTCGAATGCCTTCTCCAATGAATCCGGTTCCAAAACGCGAACTTCGTGTTGGATGTTATTCTTTAAAGTGCCTATGAAGAGATCGATCCTGTGTTCTTCTAGAATATCAGTTACCCTAATATTCAATTTTTGGAATTCCTCAATGTGTCGCCCCACTAAACCCTTTTGTTTGAGATTTATCAATTGGCTAAAGAAGGTGTTTCTCTTTGTATCCTCAAAATGTGCTATCATTTCCTCCATAAAAATTGACCAAGTGACAATTTTTTTACGGGAGAAAAGCCATCGATACCATACAAATGTATTTTGTTCTAAATGTAAAGTTGCAATGCGTACATTTTGTGTGTTTTTCACATTATGGAGATCAAAATATTGCTCCATCTGTAGTATCCATGTTACAGGATCCTTTCCATCAAACTTTCTTATATCCATTTTTGGAATATGGTGGTTCTTCCCGCCAACATTAGAGTTTATGAAATCACGATTAACATTTATTTTGTTCTCATCATGAGGTTCTTGTACTATATTTTCACCATTAGGAATCCTTTCTAGTTTTAAACTTGTCATCAAGCCTTCCATGTATGCTTTTAGATCATTCTTCATGTTTTCCATGTTGTCTTTCATGTCATCCATCTTAGCTTCCATGCCCACTTCCATTCCATCCATCTTAGCTTCCAAACCATTCATCTTAGCTTCCACGCCTTTCTTCAAACCATCCATCTTAGTTTCCACGCCTTTCTTCAAAACTTCCATTTCATTTTTTCTTGTTCTTTGCGAGAGCGAAATTTGCTCTTGTAATTTTGATATGTCATGTTGCCATTCTTCATCTTCATGAGTCATAGTAGAGCCTTCTAAAGGCTTAGTGGGTGTTGAATTATTTTTAGGGGCCATTTTAGAATCCAATACTGATATCTATTCTACAATATGCCCTTGGGATCAATTTAACTTGATTATTCAAACAAGACTTATGCAATTTGGAAAACAAATACACACCTTTTTCTTGCTTTTGAGGAGCTCGATATTGAAAATGGATTATTTCTGTGATTGTAGCACTTCAATATCTAAATTTCGGTGCCAATGTAACCCTCTAAATTATCTTTCGAATGCCACAGGTCTGACCTGATTTGGATTCTCCAAGACAAAGTTGTGTCCAATCTCCCAGAATGACCTAATTATGGATTGGTTCAGTAGTGCGAATTTGTACGACTTGCCACGTGTCAGTGTTTTGTCCTTTGTCTCCGAAATTGATAGCCAAGAAACTAAAGTCCGTGTACTTGCGACCACTTTTTACGGCACTCCAATCCGATGCCCAGAGAGAGAGTTATTGAACTTTTCCCACGATCACCTCTTTGAGATGAAATTCAGGAGCCTGAAAAAGCACAACCTTCCACAGATCATATCTCCAAAAATGTTGCGAACCAAGCTCTGAAATTTTTTGATACATTTCCTCAAGATTTCAGCTTCGCACCATATGAATTTCAGACTCTGCCATGATGACCTGTTTAGGAGCCTGAAAACATACCTAAATTCCACAGATGATATCTCCTCAAATATTGTGAACCAAGCTCTGAAATTTTTAGACAAGCTTCCTCAGGATTTTGGCTTCACACCCTAAAAATTTCAGCTTCTGAAACTTCATAGAAAAAAATGTATAGCGCAAATGCGACGATGACCTGTTTGGAGCAGCGAAACCCTAGAATCCAAAGCTCTGATACCAAATGTTGTGTAACCAGCTTCAGAAATAGAAGAAAAGAGATATGAACGGCTTATAAATAATCCACTTCGAGGGGGCAACCTCCAATACATTACATAAATGCACAATTCTTCGATGATACAATTTACAAAACCTCCTTTCTATATATAGGAGTCCATGGGGCCATAATGTAATCCTAGTGGGCCACAATGTAATCCTAGCCGACCTAACAATAATAATTTAAGGGCACAATAATAACAAAATGGGGGTTACAAGGGTACAATAATAACAATAAGGGGGTTACACTAACAATAATAAGGACTATACTAGTGATATAGGGACCTAACACTGTCATAATGGTACAATTCCCCTTTTGGATAATTTTCTCAATAATAATTCAAGTCCCTTCTGTATATGTTGAATGATGTACCAAGTTCCTTTGTAATTGTAATTCATATTATGTCTTCAATTCAGCTACTAAAATTACTTTCATAGTTTTACTACGCACCTTCCCCCAAGCTGATGGTAATACCTGTCCTCAAGTTTGACATGTGTCGAAGGGTATATCCACAAAAATCATAGTGAAGTAAAATGAAAACAAAAATTTAATTCATATTGGCCAAACAAGTTGGTTTTCTGATATGAATTCAAGTTTGTATTGTGCCAGTTTCCTGGATTTTCACAACCAAACTCTTTTATTATTTTTTATACTATATATATATATATATATTATTCTTCTTCTTATGTAATTATGGGAGGCATATAGCTATGCTGCCCCATTAGTTCCAAATCTGAATCTATCGAAATTATTCTCATAAAAACCTCTTTATTTATAAGCTTATTGTAAATTTTAAGTCTATGTCCATTAACGACAAATGAAACAGATGCTTCATCAAATTTTCTTATCTTGAAAACTCCATTATCAAATATTTCTTCAATCTCATACGACCCAAGCCAATGAGTCATAAAATTTGCCTTCAAATCTTTGAACTTGGAGTCAAACAAGAGTGCCCAATATCCCTTATGAAACACTTTAGTCTTTATGAATCGATCATGCAATTTGAATATTTGTTCTTGCACAACAAATGTGTGCTCTACTGCTTGTTGTCGTATCTCATTCAGTTGATTTAATTCAATAATTCTTTGGTTTTGTGCCTCGGAAAATTCCATCCCCAATTCTACTGCTAGCTTGAATATATGTATTTGAAATTCTATGGGTAATAGGACTACTTTTCCATACACTAACTGGTATGGACTGAACCCAGTTGTGTTTTTCCATGTTATCTTATATGCCCATAGTGCATCTATCAATTTTTCTGATCAGTCCTTTCTGTTCATCTGTATAGTATTTTTCATAATTTTCTCTAGGACTTTGTTGGTTGATTCGACTTGTCCGTTTTCTTGAGGATGATACGGAGTTCATTTTCTGTGTTTGATCTTGTATTTATCCATAAGGTCTCAAAAACGTTTTGATGTGAAATGTGTGCCTTGGTTAGTTAATCTCTGTCTCGGAACTCCATACCTTACAAATATCTCTTCAAATAGAAAAGACACAACAATATCTTTTGTTTCCCGCACAACTGCCTTTTCCTCCACCCACTTAGTCACATAATTTGTACAATATGTACTTCTTTCCATTAGATGGAGGGTTGATTGGTCCCAAGAAATCTAAAGCCCACTGTTCAAATGGTTTAATCAGTACTTTTGGCTTTAATGGCATTTCATCTAATGCCACTGGTCTACCAATTATTTGGCAGTTGTCACGTCTCTTCACATAGGCCTTGGAGTCTTTGAAGATGGTTGGCCAGTAGTAGCCAAGTTTCAGCACTTTGTATGTTATCCGCTTATCTGAAAAATGACCACCACATGGTTCTTCATGACATGCTTTCGAAATTTAAATAATCTCAACCTCTCGAACACATTTTCTAATCATTAGATCAACACTAGTATAAAAGATATCTTCATTGACCGAACTATATCTAGCACTTTCTCTAATTATTTTTCTTTTCTATTTATTTGTGTAATGAGATGGTAGGATGCTAGATGATAAATAGTTAGCTATATCTGTAAACCATGGATTTTTTACATTTATAGCAAATAGACATTCATCTAGAAAATTATCTTATACTGGATTTGGATCACCAGGTGAATGTAATCTTGATAGAAAGTCTACAACTTGATTATCTTCACATGGTCGATCTTCTGTACTAATGTTAAATTCTTGCATTAATAATATCCATCTATTTATTCTACCATTTCTTATTGATTCGTTCATTAAATATTTTATGGTTGAATGATCCATGTGGATGTAAAATTGATAACCTATTATATAATGTCGAAATTTATTAACTACATGTACTAAAACTAACATTTCTTTTTCTATGATAGTGTAGTTCAATTATGTTGGTGTTAAGTTTTTTCTTATGAATTATATAGCATAATTAAATTGATTCTCTTTTTGTCCAAGTCATGGTCCAATAGCTGTATCAAATGCATCAGTTGAAATGTGAAATGGAAAATACCAATTAGGTCCTCAAATAGTGGGTGCAATTGACAATTTTTCTTTTAATTTCAAATGCATTTTGACAATTATTTTTCCATTGGAATTCCACATATTTCACAAGTAACTTGAATAATGGCAAAGCTATTTTACTGAAATTTTCAATAAGTATCCTATAGTAGCATGCATAACCCAAGAAACATCTAACTTATTTTTGTGTTGTGGGTGGTATTAAATTCACAATGACTTGAATTTTTGTTGGGTCCACCTTAATTCCTGAAGAAGAAATATGGTGTCCCAACACTATCCCCTCAGTTAAAATCATAAAACATTTTTCATTACCAAGTGATAGATTTGTCTCTGTGCATATTTTTAACACTTTTTCAAGATTTTGTAAACAATCATCATATGTTCCACCATACACAGTGAAATCATCCATGTAAACTTCTACACACTCATGTATCAAATCAGCAAAGATTGCAAGGATTTCTCTCTAAAAGGTAGCAGGTGCATTACATAAACCAAAGGGTAATACATTGTATGCATATGTTCCCCATGGGCATGTGAATGTTGTCTTATATTGGTCTTTGAATGCTATATTTATTTGATTATATCTACTAAATCCATCAAGAAATGAAAAGAATTTTTTTCCAGCTAATGAATCTAACACTTGATCAATAAATGATAAAGGAAAATTATCTTTTAATGTCGCTTTATAGATTTCTCTGTAATCCACACAAATTCTCCATTTCCCATTTTTCTTAGGTAATACAACTAAGGATGAAACCCACTGGCTATCTGAAATAGGATAGACAAATACGACTTGTAATAGTTTTTGTAATTATTATTTCACTATTTCCTTCATCATGGGGTTCATCCTTATTTTTGGTTGTCTTACAGGTTTAATTTGATCATCAGTGTAAATGTGATGGATACATGTTTTTGGATGAATTCCCTGCATGTCTATGTAATCCCAGGAAAAAGCTCTTGAATATTTTTGTAATAATGTTATTAGCTTTTCCTCTTGTGATGATTGTAAGTTATTACCAATATTCAAATGTCTGTCAAGGCTAATCTCAAATATTTTCCTTTTTGAATTGGTAATTGAATTAATAGGAAAAATTCTTTCGAATGTATTTTGCAACGATTGTATAGTGCAATTTTCCTGAAAAAATTCATTTAAAAGATAACTAACAACTTCATATTGAGTTACTCTAAGCTACTCTGAAATATTTGGTTTTGAGATGAAAATATATAATAAGTCCTCATTTTCTTCCTCCTCTCTAAAATTATAAACTTAATTAAGACTAAGAACATATTGAAGCTCTTGTGGTTCCTCTCCATCAAGCCATGATAATAAAGAAGGATATTGAGTGGGAGGATATAATGTAACATGTTTCCTTTCATATCCATGTGCAATAATCATATTTCATGACCTGCATCCAATGGAAGCATCTGTAGTGGCTAACCATGGTCTACCTAAAATTAAGGGACACCCTCCTAAATTTTTTTTTGGCTGCAAAATCAAGAAGTCTACAGGATACTCCCATGAATCCAATGAGACAATGTATCTTCCAATATACCTTCCGGTACAACTTTAAATCTTTTTGCAAGTTCTGAAAATGTAGTATTAGGTATAATGTTGTTTAGACTCAAATGTTTCTTAGTCTCTGTAGTCATACAATTGATATCTGCTCCCAAGTCTATTAAATTATTTGGCACTGAAAATTTGTTAATGGAAATGGTAACCATACAAATTCTTGGATTAACATATTTTTCAATGGTTGTGTTTGTAGACAGGAGACTAAATAGAATTCCAATTACCTAGATTGTAGGTGGATCCTTCTTTCTTATACCATATTTCTTAATGCATAATTCCTTTATTTTTTTTTCATATATCGGAATATCTTTAATTTCCTGCAACAAAGAAATTTTGACATATGTGTTCCTCAACTAATCCAGAATATTAAATTCAGGTAGGGATATTGGGATATTCTGTTGTATCAATCTCTCCAGATATGGTTGAGTCCGTGTCATAATAGATTTACCTTTCTGAATTTGATGTTCTAGTTGAGTTTGTCGACTTTTTTCTCCTTGTTCAGTTTGTTCTTCAATTATTGGAGGAGAATATTTCTATAACACATTCCCAGACCTTAGGTGAACATCTTGTATTGGAAGAATTGAATAAGTAGGATAATATTTTTCCTCTTCCACATGATATGTTGGTCTATCCACCTTGTTACTTGGATTAGCTACTGGTTGAGTTGGCAATTGTGTTGGTCTAGGAGGTGCTTGGTTAGTGGGGAGATGAAGTTGCTCCGGTTGAGTTAGCACTGGTTGATTTTGAGGTGGATATGGCATTGGTTGATGTTTCTGGAATTTTTGATATTTAGGAAATGGCTGTTGTGAAACTAGATCCAAAAATAAATAAAGATATCAACGCCTTAGAAATCACGTCGGGGGGGGACCTCCAATACATTACATAAATGAACAATTATTGGATGATTCAAATTAAAAAACCTCCTTTCTATATATAGGAGTCCATGGGGCCATAATGTAATCCTAGCCGACCTAACAATAATAATTTAAGGGCACAATAAAAACAATATGGGGGTTACAGGGGTACATTAATAACAATAAGGGGGTTACACTAACAACAATAAGGGACTATACGAGTAATATATGGACCTAAAATTCCCCTCTCCTTCAAAAAAGTGTTGTAATCAACGTTTGAGTAGCTCTGGGTGCTTCTGTATAAAATTCTCATCCTCCCATGTAGAATCTTCAATGGGTAAGCTCTTCCACTTGATGAGATACTCTGAAATTGATCGATTCTGTAGCTGTTGAGTTCTTGTTTCTATGACTTCTTTAGGTTCCAATATGATTTTTCCTTCCTCATCAAGTTTTGGAAATATTGTTTGAAATGGAGGATATTCACCTATAACCTTCTTTAAGCATGAAACATGGAAAACTGGATGCACTTGTGAATAAGTAGGAAGCTCGAATTTGTACGCCATCGTACCAATATTTTTCAACACCTTGTAAGGACCATAGTACTTTGGCGATAATTTATTATCCTTCTTAGCTTGCTTGAGGGACATTTGTTTTTATGGTTGTAGCTCTAAAAATACCCAGTCTCCTACATCAAAACTTCTCTCGCTGCGATGTTGATATGCCTGTTGTTTCATTCAATTTTGTGCCAAATTTAGGTTATCCTTTAAGAGTTTGAGAACTTCTTATTGATGCTTGATGTGATATTCCACTGCTTGAACCTTTGAATTTTCTCTTAAATATGATGTGATGGATGGTGGATGATATCCATAAAGTGCCATAAATGGGTTCATTTTTTCCGCAGTATGGAAGGAAGTGTTATACCACCATTCTGCGAGAGGTAACCACTTGACCCCTTGTGTTTGTTTATCAGATACAAAACAACGAAGATATCCTTCCAAAAATTTATTTACTATCTCAGTTTGACCATCAGATTGAGGATGATAAGATGAGATATGAGCTAATTGAGTAACCAAATAAGAAAATAACTTTGTCCAAAAATTTCCAGTAAAAATGGGATCTCTATCGCTCACAATAACCCTTGGGTTTCCATGTAGCTTTTGAATTTTTTCCATAAATGTAGTAGCAACTGTACTTGCTTTAAATGGATGAGATAATGCACAAAAGTGTGCATACTTGGTAAGTATATCAACTACCACCATGATGAAACTCTTTCCTTTAGACTTAGGTAAACCTATGATAAAATCCATTGAAATCTCCTCCCAATGTTGACTTCGAATGGATAAAGGTTGCAGAAGACCCGAGGTCTTAATTGTCTGAAATTTATTCTGCTGGCAAACCAAACATTCTGCCACAAAATTTTGAATATCAGATTTAATTCCATCCCAAAAAAATTCTTTCTTCACTGTGTGGTAATTTTTTAAAAATCCTCAGTGTCCTCCTAAAGGAGAAGGTGCAATTCCAAAAGAATATTTTGTTTTAGATGGGAATTCTTACAAAGATATAAGCGATATTTGTACCATAAGGAATCATTTTTCCAACAAAATGTATCAGATGTACTAGGATCTTGCTGCAACTTCTGAATGAGTGTAGACACTTCTTTGTCCTTCTTACATTCATCTCTTGCTTCGATTATCCAATCAGGTTGGATAATAGAAATGGCACAAAGAAATGCTTCCACCTCTTCATTCTTTCTTGAGAGTGCATCTGCAACAAAATTTAGCTTCCCTTTTTTGTATATTATTTCAAATTCATAACCCAACATCTTTGTGACCCATTTTTTATCCTCTTCTGAAGATATTCTTTGTTCCAAAAAGTGTTTAAGACTATCATGATTAGTTTTTACTGTGAACTGTCTTTCCATTAGGTAAGTTCGCCATTTCTTTAGTGCATGCAGTATTGCTAACATTTCCTTCTCATAAATAGGTTTCTGTAAATACTTTCCTTTAATTGACCGACTTTCAAAAGAAATGGGTCTTCCTTCTTGCATTAAAACATCACCAATTCCATTTCCCAGGGCATGACATTCCACAATATAGGTTTTTGTGAAGTCTGGCGTAGCTAATACTGGTGCTAAGCACATTTCCTCTTTAAGATGTTCAAAGGCCTTATTTGCTTCAGGAGTCCATAAAAATGCATATTTATTCAATAATGTTGTTAGAGGTGCTGCTATGCTCCCATAATTCTTAACAAACTTGCGATAATACCCTGTTAACCTAAGAAATCCTCGCAACTACTTTATGGTTGTGGGTGTTGTGGACAATTTTGTCACTCCTAGAGACAGTCTAGAGTTGCCATAGACCAGTGCCTAGGACATCTTAATATAGCAAGGAGCTTTTCATATAGCTTGGGTTGTCAATCCAAAAACTCACTTACTATCTCTTGTTTGAACAAGGAAATTAGTTTTGAATGGGACCAAACTCTCTCAGAAGCTGACACAAAGATAAGAATAGTGTAGGAACATCATGTAAAACTCCAATACAAAGGCATCAGACAGTTAAGAGACAGCTTACTGTAAAGAGGGCCAGTTCAAATAATATGCCACAGAAATCAAATATCAGAAGGTGGGTGGAGTGAGGAAACATAAAGAAGATATTACTTAACATGAGACTGATACCCAGATACACAACAGAACCACATAAGGGCATATTAATTTATGAATCCTTATATGACAATGGTGTTTTAAAAGCACCCTCTTCATGCAACTAATATAGCAAAAAACATGAATGATATGAACATGAAACAGTATATCATGACTAGGCCTATTTAAAGCGCTTGACTAATTCCAGAAAGGGCATCAACAAGGATGCATCCTTACTGCAAATTAGTGAGCCACTCGCATTCTAGAACATGATACAAGAAGATAAATAGCATGAAATGAGATATTGTATTAACACATAAGAGAAAATTACATACTGTGAGATATCAAAGACCAGAATCCTCATTACAGTTATAACTCCTCCTCACTGAGACCCTACAGGCTCTAAGCCTTCATACAGAAATATTACAGAATGTATACAAAAGCCTTTTCACTGCACAGTTTGCTGATAGAAATCTGGAACCCTTCTAATATCTTATTTCTGGGCTTTTATAGAAAAGATAGAGAATTCTTGAGAAGGAGGTAGATGAAGCACATTTAATGACTCAATTTGAATAAAATGGCAGAAAAAATTCGCACCCACACTGTGAATGACTAACTATAAATGACTGTACTTTACAATCTGTCTCTAGAAATAAATGCTGGATGATGAAAATCTCCTTATGAACAAGATACAAATAATAAAATATACAATGTTCTGCCTTTCGCTGAGGGAAAAATCTGCTGCCGTAGAACCCTGAGATAGCTTGTGATTGTGCATTGTACTCTCAGCCCTTTTAATTTTGAATTTAAATTCCAGATCTTCAATACAGGTTGATATGTCTCCTGATTTTCTCTGGAGGGTTCTATAGATTCACATCTTTGTTTTCTTTAATGATGGTCATTTCACACACCTACCCTCAGCTTCCCTCTTGAATTTCTTCCTCGGAAACAGTCAAGGGCAATGCTCCTGATTTCTGCGTACAAAGCAGCAAATTATGATGGATCATCGACCGTGGCAAACCTGCAAAAACACGAACTATTTTAAGAAAAAACAGACAGG
Organism: Pinus albicaulis; assembly: GCA_034641835.2. NCBI lineage: Eukaryota > Viridiplantae > Streptophyta > Pinopsida > Pinales > Pinaceae > Pinus > Pinus albicaulis. The sequence goes on along the minus strand of CM076571.1, from coordinate 603,551,888 downwards.
GATGGGGACAGGGACGCTGGAGACATGGTCGACTGGGAAGAACACGAGGAGTGGCGGAGGAAAGGCAATGGAGACTTTGATTAAACAGATGGAGAGCGGACTTTCCACGTAGAATAGTTTGGCCATGAGAAATGGATAAAAACGAGGGATATGAATGAAACCACACACATATATACATATGGTGGGGAGGAATATTATGAACGCGCGAGGCGAGGACACATGGATGTACGAGGGGACAGGTGGAAAAGCGACATGGCAGCGGATTCAACAAACGGGGAGACTGATTTATGGCCGTTGGATCTTGGAAGACGGATCAACGGTTAGGAGGCGACAGGAACAGTGTGGTGGTGGGCCACGGAACACGATGAATACATGTTAATGGGTGAGCAATTTTAGAGGACATCCGCCATCGGATTAAGGCCAGCAGATCTAACGGCGCAGGTGGATTCCACTGCCCGACCTTTGTACAGAATTTAACACGTGGGAAAGTGGTTTTTAGGGCCCGTACCAAAGACACACGGCGCGTTTTTAATGGAATCGCTACCCCCATGGTAAATACCACCGGCTCGGTGGAAGCGGTGCGGGATTTACCGCCAGTTTTCTGCGCGGGGGGCCCACCACATAGAACGATCGCCGCTTCGTTGATTGAACTCGATAGGATGGTCACGATTGCGCCCGAAAGCCTTTAATGTTAGGCTCCCTTCCCTTTGGCATATTAATTCGCGCTCGGGTCATATGGTAGCCAAAGCACGGGGGGCTAAGATCTTAGAACTGGGCCCGATAAATTTAAATTATGGGTTTTTGACCTTTGTAGAGAAAAATTTCGGGTGGGGACGGTAATATCAAACAGGAGCATGAGGTTTTAGGCCACGGCGGAGGTCTGAAAGAAATTTGAAAAAGGTGGCAGACCGAAAATTTACATGCAGGAGTAAATATGTACAACATCGGCTCCATCTGGGGATGGCATGTTCGTCCTCGGACATGTCGAGAACACGCAGAACACTGAATATTTCACTCTGTTTTTCAATTCCCCTGCGCTTCTTCTTCAGGTAATTGCCAGCATCCTTTCTCTATGAAAATAAAAACTAAAATAACTTATATACAATATAATACAGTCAGGCATTCCCAACCTGGGTCAGAATTGAAAGTATGGCTTGAGAAATTGGCCATTCACAGGGGCGTCCAGCAGATCACCCTATAGGTTTTCTAACATAAAAGTATTATTGCCCCCTTGATTCACAATTTTGAATGGGCAAACCATAACGGATCAAATTTAGCATGCTTGCCTTTCTCTGCTCTTCGAACATCCCATCTGAGAACCAGGTCACCAATTTGGAATTTCCTATCTTTCACATGCTGATCAAATACGTTCTTCATTTTCTCTTGATATTCTATCAATCTCTGATTCACCTGGTTCCATGTTTCCTCCAATTCTACCAGCTGATTAATCCTTCTGATCATGTCATCAAGCTCTTCCTAGCTTTCCTGCATAAAACGTGCTAGCGGCAATGCCAATTGCACAGGAAACACAGTTGCTCGCCCATACACCAGCTCATAGGGAGACTTCCCTGTTGCTCTTTTGTTGGTTATTCTATTCGCCCATAGAGAAAATTTTAATTGAGAGTCCCAATTCTTCTGATTCTCATTTATTGTTTTCTTCAGGGCCCTCGCCAGGGTTTTATTAGAGGATTATGCTAAACCATTTCCCTGGGGGTAATATGCTGTGGCATGGGTCAATATGATGTTATACTGATGGCAGAAATTTACAAATCTGGCAGATTTGAAAGCTTGTTCATTGTCAGTTACGATCCTAGCAGGACAGCCAAACCTAGATATGATATTTTCCTCCATAAACTTAATTATCATAGTATCTGTAGCATTTCTTGTAGGTATGGCTTCCAGCCACTTTGTAAAATAATCTGTGGCTGTTAGTATCCATTTATATTGGCCACTTGATGGGGGATGTATTTCTCCTATAAAATCTAATCCCCATTTCTAAAATGGTTCATTGACATGAATAGGAATCAAGGGCAAAGCTACTAATTTCTGCCTTTCTGCAAATCTTTGGCACTTGTCACATGCTCTGACCCAAGCAAAAGCATATGTATACAATTTTGGCCAGTAAAACCCAACCTTCAGGATCTTTTGAGTTGTAACCCTCCAGCTGTAATGTGTTGGAATATTTTCATTGATGGCAAAGGATATGGCAAAGGAAATGGAAAAGGTCAGCAGAAAAGAACAGAGGACGAACAGAAGCAGCAGAGATAGAATGGGAAGAGTACAAAGGCGCAGTAGAATTTTGGTGAACAGCAACACGCATTCAAAAAGGAAGGGAGAAAGGTAAGGATGAATTAATTGTCATGGGCTGCAGCCACAAATTGCAGAGGAGAGTTGATTATGGTGTTGGGCAGAGCCGTCTTTACAGTGGAACGCAGTTATTCCTGTAAAATCTAATTTACGGAGGAGTAGAGTTATTCAGACAGCCATTTCGGGAATTTAAGCCCTCAACAACCAAGTATAAAGAAAATTTATGAAAGTATGCGGAAAGACTTTAAATATTTGAATGTGGCAGGACAAGTGGTCCCTACCACTTGAGTGCAAATCGCAAAGCGCAGTTTTGAAGCTTCAAGTGTCTTGTTGATATGGAGTATTTGCGATATGCGATCATCGCAATATCGCATTATCGCAATATCACATATTTGTTATTTCCGCCATCGCAAGTTCTGTTGTTTGCGATATGTGATCATCGCGCCATCGCAAGATCACAATATCGTATATTCAAGTGTTCCGCCATATGTTTGATCGCGCCATCGCAAAATGGCCATCTGTGATGTGGGCCCGGGGTCAAAGAATGAAATTTGAATAAAAGAAATGTTACGGGGACAGTGTAAAGTTTTAAAATAACCATTGGGGTTATAGTTATAATATTATATGGTGGAGATAAAAGATTGAATATTATTGAAGATCCCGAATGGGATGATTTGTGCATGGAAGAACAGAGGTTAGGGTTTCAAATTGGATTGGCACGATTATTAATACAAAACGATTGAGATGTATGGCTGTTCCGCTTGCGGAACTCACCACATAAACAAGACATTTGCGTATGGAAAAGCGTTGGATATTGTTTATAAAATCCGAAGGGTTAAACTTTGGGTTAAAGGCTGGGCGCACATAGATAATTTGAATCTCCTCGTTTGAATAAAATAAATTAAAAAGAAATCGAAGAGCCCCGGGGATAAAATAAAAGAAATACCATTAGCGGTTGAGTGGTTTTAGACTTATGGTATTGAGAAAGGCGAGATCTATATAAAGGACAAAGATCATTATTCGATGGAGGAGAGGTGAGCATTGGTGAAGAAGGAATTCCTTTAAGGAATATCCGTATGGACAGACAACACGCTTAATTGATGATTCTGAGTCCATGATGCACCCTTCAAGACATTGATCTAAAAGGTGATGAGTCGTGAGAGTATTGAACAGAAGAAATGATGAAAAGCAATCGGATGTCTACTGAAGAACACATATGGATCCGGTGCATATGACAGTTGGAGTTTCTGAAAGTTAATACACACAGTAGGATACACGGAATGTTGAATGCATAAATTCTCTGAAGTCTGGATTATAGTGGTCTCGCTGTTCTGTTATGTAGAATTGGAGAAAATATGTTTGTTAATTGAATAATGGGTTGAAGCCTTATGTATATAGAAGCTGATGTTATGATCAGGGGGTTATAGCTCCCTTCCAGGAGAGGCTGGCAAATGAGAGAAGGTTGTAGCCTTCTGCAGGTGGGTGCCTGCGTGCTGGTATGAGTCTGCACCAACATATATTGTAAAAGGTTTTCTCTATAATAATAAAATATTGAAGACTGAGATTACAACAGTGGTGGTTTTCTCCCAAATTGGGTTTCCACCTTAAATCCCGGTGTCCATATGTGTTAATGGTTTGTTCTGTTATTTCAGTTCATGCTTAATGCTTATCTCATGCAATTCTCTAAGTAAAGATATAACAAGATATCGGGACATACATGTTAAATGCAGTACTGTAACATATGGTTTTTAAGAGAAAGGAAAGAAAATTGTTTAGCCTTAAATATTGATTCACCCCCCCCCCCCCCTCTCAGTATTTTTCCCAACAATTGGTATGAGAGCAGGTCCTTCTGAAAAAGCTTAATCGCTAGAAGGAAGATCAAGCAAGATGAGCAATCAAGATGGAATAGCATCTATCAGGCCTCCACTTTTTAATGGAAACAATTTAATTTTCTGGAAAATAAGGATGAGATCTTATCTTCAGTCTCTGGGAGCAGAGGTATGGGTGATTGTTGAACAAGGATATCAATATTGAGCTGTAGTACCAACAGATCCAACGGAAAGAAAGAATTATGAAACAAATGCAAGGGCAGTCAATGCTCTATTAGGAAGTCTAACTGAATCAGAATTTTTCAAAGTCATGCAACTGAATACAGCAAAATAAATATGGGACAAAATCATTCTAAGCTATGAAGGTGATGCAAAGGTAAAAAGTGCTAAACTTCAAACTCTCAGAATCCAATATGAGAATCTTAAAATGATTAATGAAGAAAGCATTGCAAATTTCTTTCTACGTCTTGATGATATTGTAAATCGCATGAGAAATCTGGGAGAAACAATTACCGAATCCACTTTGGTTGAGAAAATTTTAAGATCTCTAACAACAAAATTTGAGTCAAAAGTTTCAGCTCTTGAAGAAAAGCAAGATCTTCAAAATATTACTGTGGTACAACTTCATGGCATACTAACTGCATATGAAATGAGAAGAGGAGGACCATCTGAAGTCAAAGAAGCAGTCTTTAGAACTTCTACAAGAGGAAAGGAAGTACAAATAACAGAAGGATCAGGATATATCTTAGAAGAAGATGAGATAAACTTCGTAAAGAAACTTCAACTTGGCACAGGACGATTCAGAGGTAAGCTTCCTTTCAAATGTTTTGATTGTGGAAGAGTTGGTCATTATGTTGCTAAGTGTCCTTATAAAGAAACACATAAAAAGGGGAAGGAAGTAGCAAGAAGGAATAAGAATCATTTTAACTCTAAAAGGAGTTACTATACTCATGAAGATAGTGATGGGTTATCTGATAGTGAGGAAGAATGTGAACAAGATCTGAGACTTCTCATGGCATTTGAAAAGGAATCTAGAGAAGAAGAGGATACTTTTGTGGATGCTCTAGAAGACAATGATTTTCTTAATGAAAACAATAAACTCAAAATTTGCTTAGAAGAGAGCAAAATAATCATAGAAACTCTGAAAAATCAGCTTGAAGATAAAGAGAAACACAATGAGAAGTTAGAATGTGAAGTAGTAGATCTAAGAAAAGAACTTGGGAAAGTAAAGACTTTGAATCTTAGATTTGCTAAAGGGTCTGAAACCTTAGATGAGATTATCAAGGTACAACGTTCTCCTCTTATAAAGACAAGTCTTGGATATATTGGAGAATCTTCTCAGGCATCAGCACCAAATTATCTAAAAGCAGTTACAGCTGGTTTACAACATGCTGCCACTCAACAAGGGAATAAAGAATATTTACAGGTAAAGCATGATCATTTCAATTCAAGAAACACTAACAGAAATGTCTTTCAAAGAAACACCAATCAACAGATAAATTCATATAGAAGATCTTATGATCGCAAAAATTTCTTCTTCAATGGACAATGTTTCTCATGTCACAATTTTGGTCATAAAGCTATTCAATGTGTAGCATATAAAACTATTATGAAAAGAGAAGCAAGAAAGAAAAGGACTGATATTGAAGCAAAGAAGAATACTTATAACAACTTTTCTCCTCTTCAAAATGAAGTTGAATGCACTTATTGCAATAACTTTGGCCATGAAGAATCTGAATGCAGGAGCAAAGTTTAGCCAAAAGAACATGTTCCTTCAAGATCCAAAGTATGGAAAAAGAAGGAGTTATGGGTTGAAAATTGTGGCATAGCATTATTTGCAGAAGATGAAGAGAACCAATGGTACATTGATAGTGGATGCTCAAGACACATGACAGGTGATAAAGACAAACTTCTTGCATATAGTGCTCTAGAAAAGGAGAAGAATGTTACATTTGGAAATGATACTCCTGCGGTAATTAAAGGTAAAGGGTCTGTTTTCCTAAAGGATAAGGTGAAAGCTAATGAAGTCATGTATGTGGATGGATTAAAGCATAACTTGTTAAGTGTAAGTCAAATGTGTGATCAAGGAACTGAGGTTGTCTTTAGTTCAAAAGAATGTGTGGTACGTGATCTTGATACAGGTAAAGCAATTATAAAAGGAAAAAGAACTCCAAACAACCTGTATATATTGAAGAACCCCAAAGAACAATGTTATTTGAGTAAATATTCAGAAAATTGGCTATGGCATAGAAGGTTGGGGCATCTGAGCTTCTCTCAAATCAACAAATCAAGTAGACTTAAAGCTATTCGTGATCTTCCCAATATTACTCTACCTGAAAATATCGTATGCAAATCTTGCCAATTCGGTAAGCAAACTAGGGTACAATTTAATGCCAAGGAAGGATCATCAAGTAAGCCTCTTGAACTCATTCATACTGACATATGTGGACCTATGAGGAAAAATTCACCTCGTGGTGAAGAATACTATATCTTATTCATTGATGATTTCTCTAGAATGTGTTGGATTGGGCTGCTTAAACACAAAGATGAAGCATTTGAGAAATTTCAGATTTTCAAATCACTAGTGGAGAATGAATTAGAATTAAAAATCAAGTGTCTTAGATCTGATCGAGGAGGAGAATATACATCCAAATAATTCCTTGAATTCTGTGAACAACACGGCATAAAAAGACAGTTCTCTGTAGCTGGCACTCCACAACAGAATGGTGTTGCAGAGAGAATGAACAGAACAATTCAACAAATGGCTAGAGCTATGCTTGATGATTCCAGAACACCTGAGACATTTTGGGGAGAAGCAGCACATACAGCAGCAAACATTCTCAACAAAGCACATGTTCGTGTAAATAGTGATAAAACTCCCTATGAACTCTGGTATGGTAATCCTCCCACTATAAAGCATTTTAGAATTTTTGGGAGCAAATGCTTTATCAAAAATAATGATGAAAAACTTGGCAAGTTTGAACCCAAAGCTGATGAGGGAATATTTCTTGGATACTCCTCTAGGAGTAAGGCATATAAATGTTACAATAAAAGACTTCGAAAGATTGTTGAATGCATTGATGTTGTTATTGATGAGTCTACTGCAGCCCCAAAAGAAGAAAAGCAAACAACAAATGAAGATGATGAGGACACATATCCTCCTACATCAAACAATAATGATACAAACAGTACACCCAGTGAAGAACCTGAAGAAGAGCTGTCTGAAAAGGCTCCATCTAGATATGTTCAAAAGAATCATCCAGAATCTCAAATCTCGGGAGAAAAGGAATCAGGTGTACAAACAAGAAGGACTCTTGTGGGATCTTCTAGCAACCTGGCATTTTTGTCTACGGTTGAACCTCACAGTGTCAGTCAAGCTAGCAAAGATGAATGTTGGATTCAAGCCATGAATGAAGAGCTTGATCAAATTGAAAAGAATCACACTTGGGAGTTAGTACCAAGGCCTCATGACAAAAATGTCATTGGAACTAAATGGATATTAAAAAACAAGTTAAATGAGAATGGGGATGTTATAAGAAATAAAGCTAGACTTGTTTGCAAGGGGTATGCTCAACAAGAAGGTATAGACTTTGAAGAAAATTTTGCTCCTGTAGCTAGACTTGAAGCCATAAGAATGTTTCTTGCTTTTTCAAGCTTCCAAGAAATCAAAGTTTATCAAATGGATGTTAAATCTGCTTTTCTCAATGGTGATCTAGAAGAAGAAGTTTATATAGAACAACCAGAAGGATTCATTTTGGGAAATGATGAAAAACTTGTTTGTAGACTTAAAAAGGCTCTATATGGTCTCAAACAAGCTCCAAGGGCATGGTACTATCGTCTTGACAAATATCTTCATCAACAAAGATTTTCAAAGGGGTCTGTTGATAGCAACTTGTACACAAAAACTGAAAATGACAAACTGTTGATTATGGTTGTATATGTCGATGATATCATTTTTGAAGTAATAAAGAGTCTATGAGTCAGAAATTTGCTTCTGATATGCAGCAAGAATTTGAAATGTCTTTACTCGGGGAACTAACATTTTTTCTTGGCCTGCAAGTGCAACAAGCAACAGATGGTATATTCTTATCACAAGCAAAGTATCTCAAGAAAATCCTGAAGAAGTATGGCATGGAAGATTGCAAACCTGTAAGTACACCAATGATAACTGGATGCAATCTCAGTTCTAATGATGATACCCCCACCGTAAATCAACCAGAATACAGATCTATGATAGGAAGTCTACTTTATCTCACTGGGACAAGACCAGACATCATGCATGCAATTGGGATTGTTGGACAATTTCAAGCCAATCCAAAAGAGTCTCATCTTCAGGCTGTGAAAAGAATATTCAAATATCTACAGGGAACTCAAGACCTTGGACTATGGTATCCAAAGAATGTTGATCTTACTCCTCATGCATACACTGATGCAGATTGGGCTGGAAGTGTTGATGATCGAAAAAGCACTAGTGGTGGTGCATTCTTTATGGGGCCCCGGTTAGTATCTTGGTTCAGCAAGAAGCAAAGCTCCATTGCCTTATCTACAGCAGAAGCGGAATATGTGGCTGCAGCATCTGGTTGCACTCAACTTCTTTGGATGATGCAAACCCTACAACATTTTCAAATCAAATGTTCACCTCCTATCTCCATTATGTGTGATAATGCAAGTGCCATCAGTATCTCAAAGAATCTTGTTATGCATTCCAAGACCAAGCACATTCCCATCAAAGATCACTTCTTACGAGAACAAGTGCTTGAGCAAAAGGTGAAATTAGAATATGTTTCCTCCAAAGAACAAGTTGCTGATATATTTACCAAACCTCTACCCAGGGAAGCATTCGAATATCTCAGACAGAAACTGGGAGTAGTCTCTGCCATGCAGAGAATCAGGTCTACTTAATTACAGAAGACTCAATTGGTTATGAGGTGCTGTCTGAATGCACAGGCTCAGGGGGAGCATTGGTCATGTAAAAAGGATGAATTGTTGGTCATATTATGTTTGAAGATGTAGCATGATCTCAGGGGGAGCATGGGATTGTCGGTGCAACGGTTCTTGATCAAACTCTTTGCCATTGATGTCAAAGGGGGAGGAAACACAACAAAGGGTGTCTATCAGGTCATCAAAGGTAGAGTATTGCCATCAATGCCAAAGGGGGAGATTGTTGGAATATTGTCATTGATGGCAAAGGATATGGAAAAGGAAATGGAAAAGGTCAGCAGAAAAGAACAGAGGACGAACAAAAGCAGCAGAGACAGAATGGGAAGAGTACAAAGGCGCAGCAGAATTTTGGTGAACAGCAACACACATTCAAAAAGGAAGGGAGAAATGTAAGGATGAATTAATTGTCATGGGCCGCAGCCATAAATTGCAGAGGAGAGTTGATTATGGTGTTGGGCAGAGCCGTCTTTACAGTGGAACGCAGTTATTCCCGTAAAATCTAATTTACGGAGGAGTAGAGTTATTCAGACAGTCATTTCGGGAATTTAAGCCCTCAACAACCAAGTATGAAGAAAATTTATGAAAGTATGCGGAAAGACTTTAAATATTTGAATGTGGCAGGACAAGTGGTCCCTACCACTTGAGCGAAAATCGCAAAGTGCAGTTTTGAAGCTTCAAGTGTCTTGTTGATATGGATTATTTGCGATATGCGATCATCGCAATATCGCATTATCGCAATATCACATATTTGTTATTTCCACCATCGCAAGTTCTGTTGTTTGTGATATGCGATCATCGCGCCATCGCAAGATCGCAATATCGCATATTCAAGTGTTCCGCCATATGTTTGATCGCGCCATCGCAAAATGGCCATCTGCGATGTGGGCCCGGGGTCAAAGAATGAAATTTGAATAAAAGAAATGTTACGGGGATAGTGTAAAGTTTTAAAATAACCATTGGGGTTATAGTTATAATATTATATGGTGGAGATAAAATATTGAATATTATTGAAGATCCCGAATGGGATGATTCGTGCATGGAAGAACGGAGGTTAGGGTTTCAAATTGGATTGGCATGATTATTAATACAAAACAATTGAGATGTATGGTTGTTCCGCTTGCGGAACTCACCACATCAACAAGACACTTGCGTATGGAAAAGCGTTGGATATTGTTTATAAAATCCGAAGGGTTAAACTTTGGGTTAAAGGCTAGGTGCACATAGATAATTTGAATCTCCTCGTTTGAATAAAATAAATTAAAAATAAATCGAAGAGCCCCGGGGATAAAAAGAAATCAAAGAGCCCCGGGGATAAAATAAAAGAAATACCATTAGCGGTTGAGTGGTTTTAGACTTATGGTATTGAGAAAGGCGAGATCTATATAAAGGACAAAGATCATTATTCGATGGAGAAAAGGTGAGCATTGGTGAAGAAGGAATTCCTTTAAGGAATATCCGTATGGACAGACAACGCGCTTAATTGATGATTCTGAGTCCATGATGCACCCTTCGAGACATTGATCTAAAAGGTGATGAGTCGTGAGAGTATTCAACAGAAGAAACGTTGAAAAGCAAGCAGATGTCTACTGAAGAACACATATGGATCCGGGGCATATGACAGTTGGAGTTTCTGAAAGTTAATACACACAGTAGGATACACGGAATGTTGAATGCATAAATTCTCTGAAGTCTGGATTACAGTGGTCTCGCTGTTCTGTTATGTAGAATTGGGGAAAATATGTTTGTTAATTGAATAACGGGTTGAAGCCTTCTGTATATAGAAGCTGATGTTATGATCAGGGGGTTGTAACTCCCTTCCAGGAGAGGTTGGAAAACAAGAGAAGGTTGTAGCCTTCTGCAGGTGGGTGCCTGCGTGCTGGTATGAGTCTGCATCAGCATATATTGTAAAAGGTTTTCTCTATAATAAAATATTGAAGACTGAGATTACAGCAGCGGTGGTTTTCTCCCGAATTGGGTTTCCACCTTAAATCCTGGTGTCCATATGTGTTAATGGTTTGTTCTGTTATTTCAGTTCATGCTTAATGCTTATCTGATGAAATTCTCTAAGTAA